>PVKP010038948.1:0-20513 GCA_004027715.1 Plecturocebus donacophilus
AAAAAAAAAAAAAGAAAAAGAAAAGAATAAAAAAAAAGTCAGGTCGGGCGAGGTAGCTTATGCCTATAATCCCTGCATTTTGGGAGGCTGAGGTGGGCAGATCACCTGAGGTCAGGAGTTCGAGCCCAGCCTGGCCAACATGGTGAAACCTCGTCTCTAATATGAATAAGAAAATTAGCCAGACTTGGTGGCTTGTGCCTATAATCCCAGCTACTTGGGAGGCTAAAGCAGGAGAATTGCTTGAACCTGGGAAGCAGAGGTTGCAGTGAGCCAAAATTGGACCACTGCACTCCAGCCTGAGCAACAAGGATGAAACTCCATCTCAATAAAAATATATAATAAAATAAAAGTCAAACATTCCCTCCCCTCCCAGGCAAAGAAAGAAACAGCATAAAATTAATCTAATGCTTAGGAACAATATGCACAGACATCTACATGTATTTACAGAAAGTAGAATGGACTTAAGAAGTAAAAATAGACAGTCACAGCCTTTCTTATTCTTGTTTCTTCTTTCAAGTAACCCTGGCTGAGCCCCAAGTTCTGGAAAGAACATGTGGAAATATTTTCCATTAAATATAAATCCCACTTGAATTTCAAAAATTCAAATCATTCTATCTTCTTTTTAATAACATTCACAATTCTGTCATACAACTTGTAAACTTGTAGTTTATCTAAAAGCATGTAATTAAATATGCCCCTATTGAAGTTTGGAGGCAAAATTATCAATCCCTGGAAACTTCCTCTGTTTTAATCCATTAAGGCCTTAGTATTTCCTGAAATAATGTAATTATTTTCAAGGGATATAGAACATTTTAAGATTTTAAAAATTGGAGAAAGCATAGAATCAAAGCAAATCCATGTATGTCTGTGTTCAGGTGGGGAAGGATAATAAAGTGTAATTCAGAATTGAAAGGAAGAGCAGTCATAATTTAACCAGTTAAAATTATTACTTTTTGGAAATTTATTTTAAAAATAACTGCATATTCGAATAGTCCCAGGCAAGTGAGAAATGTTGACAAAAAATTTTCATAATCAATCTCTCTCTATGAATAATATTATCTTCTTCTGACTTCCCTTTGTTGAATACTTAATATTATGCCACTTTCTGCTTAGTGTAAAAATTTAAAATTCTTCAAATAAATAGAATGATAGCCCATGTAGTTGCTTAAGGAATTTATTCATCACCTCAAAACAAGGTAAAGGGGCATACAAATATATGTCATCCTAACATAACAGGAAAATATATCTAAAATTTGACAAGTAAATTAAGGGTACTTTAAACTGGGACTTTATTTTCACTATGAGTTAACAAAAAAATCCCATGTTTTTAATCATGAGTAAACACCAGATTACATTTCCAAGAAATGAAATTTTACTGGAAGATTGAAACCATATATAACCCAATTATCAGCAATAATTATGCTGAAATATTATACATTGTATTAAAAATCTCCTGTATTATTGGCAAGACTAGCTCCCAATATATCAACATGAGTTTAAGATCTCTCAAAGTGATCAAGTGGTCGGTGAAAAAGAAAGAGAGACAAAGCAAAAGTTTCCTTTAAAGCAAAAGCATTGGCAACAAAAGCCAAAATAGACACATGGGACTTACTCAAACTTCACAGCTTTTGCACGGCAAAAGAAACAGTCATTAGAGTGAATTGACAACCAATAGAATGGGAAAAAATTTTTGCAGTCTACCCATCTGACAAAGGGCTGATATACAGAATTTACAAAGAACTAAAACAGATTTACAAGAAAAAACAAACAAGCCCATTCAAAAGTGGGCAAAGGATATGAACAGACACTTTACAGAAGAAGACATACATGAGACCAATAAACATATGAAAAAATGCTCATCATCACTGGTCATTAGAGAAATGCAAATCAAAACTACATTGAAATACCATCTCACGCCAGTTAGAATGGCGTTCATTAAAAAATCTAGAGACAGATGCTGGAGAGGATGTGGAGAAATAGGAACACTTTTACACTGTTGGTGGGAGTGTAAACTAGTTCAACCATTGTGGAAGACAGTGTGGCGATTCCTCAAGGACCTAGAAATAGAAATTCCATTCGACCCAGCAATCCCATTACTGGGTATATATCCAAAGGATTAGAAACCATTCTATTATAAGGACACATGCACACATATGTTCACTGCAGCACTTTACAATAGCAAAGACTTGGAACCAACCCAAATGCCCATCAATGATAGACTGGACAGGGAAAATGTGGCACATATACACCATGGAATACTATGAAGCCATAAAAAATGATGAGTTCATGTCCTTTGTAGGGACATGGATGAACCTGGAAACTATCATTCTCAGCAAACTGACACAGGAACAGAAAATCAAGCACTGTATGTTCTCACTCATAGGTGGGAGCTGAACAATGAGAACACATGGACATAGGGAGGGTAGCATCACACACTGAGGTCTGTAGGGGGGAACTAGGGGAGGGACAGTGAGGGTAGGGAATTGGGGAGGGATAACACTAACACAGGGAGAAATGCCAGATATAGGTGATGGGGATGGAGGCAGCAAACCACATTGCCATGTATATACCTATGCAACAATCCTGCATGTTCTTTACATGTACCCCAGAATCTAAAATGCAATCATATATATACATATATGATTAAAAAAAAATTGGGGGATATGAGGGGGTTGATCAGATTGTCTTCTAAAGTCTTAGCATTCTACTCCTGTATCATAACTGTGTATTGCTTTGTCATGTACATTGCTCTGCAACTCCACTGTAAGGTAGAGACAGCGCCATATGTGCATATTGTGTTCCACACTTTATACACTGTGCAGGATAAACAAATGCTAACTCATTCATAACCAACCATGCATGCTTACTGTGCCATTCAAAATAATTATTTTCGGGATCAGATTCTATTCAGTTAGTTGTCTTAGTCTGTAACTCTGTTACCAAACTGCAAATTCATTTCTCAAGGCAGGATAACCCGATCTTCTACCTTACTTACACTACCCTACTTCTCCATCCTGTGTGTAATTTCTGATGGTGAAATCAGAGAGCTCTAACAAATTTAAACCCCAAGTTAACCTGTCCAGACAAAAGTTCTCAGACAGGCTTGACCACATGCCCTCTGCTCACTTCACACGCCTTCTCATCCCACCAGCTTTTTTAAACTTTTCCCGTTTCTCTCCCCCTTAACCTGAAAAAAGAAGGCAATCAAGTCTGTACATGACTATCTCCCTGAATTTTCTAGTTTCTAGATGTTTCCTCTTGCCTTGGAGAGACACATAAACTATCCCACTGCTAAACGCTGTAAGCAAACACCTGCCCTCATTCTCAGGAAGGGATGAGCTTGCTCAACAGGTAACTATTAGAATAACTCAGCTATCCGTGATAATGTGACACGCAAATTGGGCCATTTTAAAGGGTATAACATTTTTCTAAAGTTGTTAGAACCCTGTGCTTCCACAGTCTGGGAAGACTTTGTTGGGCCCTGATGCAAGTGAACCTTGTCCCCAGCGTCTGGTTTGGGAGGGGAGCTGGTATACCAGCAGGCTATCTGGACCGTCTCCTGGCTTCCTGTGCAAAAACATACTGTCCCTCTGACAGGTATTCACCAGTGTTGTTTATTTCAATTAATATCATTATATTTTAGTTTTAATTATTTTCCTAATATGTAAAATATCCTGAGTTGATCCACCATTGGAATCTTTTTAATATGCTTTCTGAAATGCCAAAAAAATAAGACAACTTATTTCTCTGGCCATGAAGTCAAAACACCACATCAGCTACTACAGAAGCTACTACAATTTTCCTGCGCATGTTTCTTTCTGACTGCAAGATATGACCCCCAAATGAGTTTTGGACTTTTTTTATTCAAAGATATTTCCACTTCATTAACACAATTCTTTATATTCTACTTCTTTGTTAGTACCAATGAGAAATTACAGGCCTTAAAAGATTCAATGACTTGTTTCTAAATCAGACCTGGACTCGCTCTTCCCCATATGCCGATTTACATGAAATCTCTTAGAGTTTCTCTGCTTCCATAAAATGCGGACGCCACTGCCCATCAGGCCCAGGTTTGCCTCTTTGCACAAACAGTCCAAAACAGTTTTCCTGATCTGTTTCAACTTGAAGTGTTGTCAATATATGGATTGTCTTGCTTTCTAATTCAGTGAAAAATCTAGTTTTCCATTAGTCTCTGCCTTTCTAATTTTCGATACAGCTTTACTAAATGTAATTATTAAAGGCAGATTCAAGAAAGCAATTACTGAGCTACTGGTTTATATCTCTGAAGTCTTAATAAGCAACAAAAAGTTGTAATTGCACTAAGAGCATAAAATAAATTTTTATATAGATTACACATATACACCCTTAAATTTGTATATGGGGAGACATATTTAAGACAGTATATAAGGCATCCCCTCTTAAATCACGCTTTAGCCCTAATTTAAACTTTATTCAACGAACGTGCAGTATGTTGTACAGAGTAGAAACCTGCATTTCACGTTCTGTTCTTTCTCAGGACTCTGTGACTTTGGTAAAGCACATAACTTCTCTGCATCTCTTTTTTTGTTCTTTCCATCAATAAATATGAGAAAGTGAAATTAGATTGTCACCACATATTCTTTGAGCTCTAAAAGTCTATAAATTATTTAGTAAATTCCTACGCTATGCTAGGCTCTGTACTAGACACAGGACTGTAAATTGTTTATTAAAAGTCTTTAAATTATTCATTAAATTCCTACACTATGCTAGGCTCTGTACTAGACACAGGACAGAGTATGATATTATACAATTCTAATCCACTGCTTCAACAGGCTTAAAACTTAGTAAAGAAGAAAAGACAAATATATATGATTACTTATGAAGCAACATATAAAAGTGCTGTCCAATGTTATAAAACAAATTATCTTTCCAAAAGTCCTAAGGAATAGCTGTACATGTAAATGGGGGATGCAACTCCCTTGGCAGTCATCCAAATTATGTAATTTGGCCTTTAAACTACAGACGAATATAAGAGTATTTATTATATGATCACTTAACAGTGATCTTGGGCAAAAATAAACTATGTATGGAGTCCACTGCCCTGTTATAAACTGAACTCTGCACCCCACCACCACCACCTCCCAATTCTTTGTATAGTGAAGCTCTAACTCCAATATGACTTTATTTAGAGATAGGGCCTTTAAGGAGGTAATTAGGGTTATATAAGGTCATACGGATGGAACCCTAATCTGATAGGATTGGTGTTCCTACAAGAAGAAGGGACACCAGAAACCTCTCGCTTCCCAAGTGCAAGGAAAGGCCGTGTGAAGACACAGAGAGAAGGCAGCCATCTACAAGCCAGGACAGGAGGCCTCACCAGAAACCATCCCTGGCAGCACCTTGATCTTGGACTTCCAGCCTCCAGAATTGCAAGAAAATAAACTCCTATTGTTTAAGTATGTTGTATCTTGCTTGTTAGGGCAGCCTGAGCTGACTACAACATGAAAATCCCTCTGAAACATTTAATATTCATGTACTGATAATTAATCATCCTTATCTCGATATGGTGATATTATTTACTAGTTCACGAGAAGTACAAGGATCAGGCTATTATCATCATTTCACAGATGAGTAGATCAGCTGGGGATCATAAAAGTAAACGGCTTTTCAAAAGCCTCACAGCAGATCAGCAGTAGTCTGTCTTCCAGGATGTGACCCTAGGCAGCCCTTTGTAAAATTAACTACTGAATAAGGCTAAAGAAGGCTTTATCCCTGTGATCTTTTCACTCCCTTGAAAAACCTTCGCTATCCTCAATGATGTCCCTTGATTTGTTAGCATTATTTTTTTTATCTTTTATTTTTTTGAGACAGAGCCTCTCACTCTGTCGCCTAGGCTGGAGTGCAGTGATGCAATCTCAGCTCACTGCAACCTCTGCCTCCCCGGTTCAAGTGACTCTCCTGCCTCAGCCTCCTGAGTAGCTGGGATTACAGGTGTGCACCATCACGCCCAGCTAATTTTTTGTATTTTTAGTAGAGATGGGGAGTCACCATGTTGGCCATGCTGGTCTCAAGCTCCTGACCTCAGGTGATCCACCCACCTCGCCCTCCCAAAGTTCGAGGATTACAGGCATGAGCCACTAGGCCCAGCCTGTTGGCATTATTTTCAACAGTGCTTACTATTTACCTATTCACCGTGAAGCTAGAACATCCACTTGTAATTCTATCTTACATTTACTTAGCTAACATGTGAAGAATGCAGCTTCATGATTTCTGTGCTAACAGATTTTGGGCAGAGTCCTTACACAAAGGCTTAAAAGTGGATGATGCACATCATAACCACCACTACCACCATGGTTTGAAGATATAGCTGCAAATTTAAAACCAAACAACGTGACAACTGAATCTGAAGGAGGGAAGAAGCGGGGAACAGAGCCAAGAGAGTAAGCAAACATGCTTATTCCTTCGGTTCCATAAAGCAGTGAAAAACCTGCATACCAGGTCCACACTGAATCATTTTTGGATGCCACATTTTAAGAAGGTCATTGTCAAATGAGATAGAATCTTTTCCATGGAGAAGCCAGAGCAGGGCCAGAGGTCTTCCCTTCTGGTATTTGAGGAGCAAGGAGAAATGTTGAGGAGGAGTCCTTAAGTACTTTCAGCGCAAATGGGTAGAGGGAACGTAGTGAGGTTTTCTAGATTCCAGTAACAGAATTAAAGGCAGTTAGGCAGTTTTCTGAACAGTCTAGAACTCAGAAAAAAGACCGTGATAGAGTATGCCATGCAAGCATAATGAGCCCACATCCCAAATCACCCCCAGGTAAGGCTGAACTGACAGTTTCCAAGCAGCTTATGTAAAGAAAGATTATCGTTCAACCCAGTCTCTGGTCAGACTGTATTTTGGGAAAACAGACGACACAACACTGTTAAGTAAACAGCCTCTTCCTTTCAAGTTAGTCAGTAAGGACAGGGGTGTCATCAGCCATGGAAATCACAAACACAGAACTTGGGATGCAGAATGTTAATAAAGGTCCCAAATGGACTATTCAAGCTTAAAGTATCTGGTAAGGAAGCATCCAGATCAAGACTCAGAATAAAAGCTTCTAAGATAAAAAAAAAGCACAAAACATTATAAACAAGAAATCTGAAATAGTCACTTTAAAGAATTTTAAAAAGTGAGAAACATTCAAATTCTAGCTTTATGATGCCAAGAGAACAAAGCAAGCCCCCTAGAATAAACCTTAAGAGGGGGCCTAGGAAACGTACCAGAAGGAATCAACTCCACAGAAGGGTTGGAAACAAAAAGCAGAGATCCATGTCTCCCTGGAAACAGATTCAAAGGCACATTTTCCTCATGCAATCAGAATGAACAAGTCTCCTATGCAGACCCAGACTACTAATAAAGAAACAAAAACCAGATACAGTGGAAAGTCTGTGTGT
This sequence comes from Plecturocebus donacophilus, assembly GCA_004027715.1. Taxonomy (NCBI): domain Eukaryota; kingdom Metazoa; phylum Chordata; class Mammalia; order Primates; family Pitheciidae; genus Plecturocebus; species Plecturocebus donacophilus. The sequence goes on from PVKP010038948.1 coordinate 7,417, forward strand.
TTTGTCTTAATTCTGATATTAAGTGGCCATGCTATCTTGGATAGATCATTTACTCTCACTTCTGGCTCAGGTTACTTTATTTATTCAGTGAAAAATTACTGATCACTTTTATGTGTAAGCATGTGCTACAGGATGGGAATACAGTGAACTAAGGGCACAATGAATCATCTTCGCCATGCTATGGGGGGAAAGACAGACTACTGAGAGGGCATGAAACCAGAGAGCCCAGCCAGGGCTAAATTTCTGAGGAGGCCATGATGAAACAGGCCTGCAACCTGGGGGGAGTGATGGTGGATATGAGGACAAGGCAAAGAGGAAAAGTCAGTTTAACAAAAGAAACAGATTACCTGAGGAACAGAGACTGTGGGACTGGAGTTCAGGGCACAGGAGAGTTCCAGGGCAGCTAAGGTAGGCAGAGAGCAGACCACACTGAGGGCCTCAGGCCACACTAAAGACCAGCCTTTACCTTACAAGAAAGGAGAAGCCACTCAATGACTGTAAGTGGGAACTGACATGATCAGATGTGTACTATGAAAAATCTTTAAGAGACAGAGTCTTGCTTTGTTGCCCAGGCTAGAGTATGCTGACGTAAGCATAGCTCACTGCAACCTTCAACTTGTGAGCTCAAGCAATCCTCCCACCTCAGCCTCCTGAGTAGCTGGGATTATAGGTGCACATCACCAGGTCTGGCTAATGTATTTTCTCTTTTGTAGAGATGGGGACTTGCTATGTTGCTCAGGCTGGTCTCAAACTATCACCCTGTCTCAGCTTCTCAAGTTGCTGTGCTTACAGGCATGAATCACAGCACCTGGCCATGAAAAATCAGATTCCAAAATGATGGATTCTAGAGAGCTCAGGGTAAACAGGGAAGATGGAGTAGGAAGTTATTACAGCAGTCCAGGGTGAGATGACAAGAGCAATGGGAGGGAGAGTGATGGTGGAGATGGAGAAGATCAAAGTGGGCAAATTGTAAAAGATGATTAGGTGGTAGACCCAATAGGACTTGGCATTAAAGTTAAGACCATTTCAGATTTCAGATTTTCAGATCTGGGATACTCAGCCACTAAATACAATGCAAGTATTCCAAAGTCTAAAAAACCCTGAAATTTGAAAATTGCTGGTCCCAGGCATTTTGGATAAGGGACACTCATTTTGTATCTGTTAGTAGCATTTCCTCCTGCCTCCACCTCAACTGGACCAAAGGAAAAGGGGTTAGGCATCATCCAACCTAGAGCCTTCATTATCAAAAAAGCCACATCCATACCTAAATTCCTTCTCTCCACTCACTCATCAAAGCCCGTCTTTGCTCAGGCTGGGCCTTGGATGAGCTACAGTAGGGCTAATTTTGAACTTCTCCATATATTCTAATAACATTGGTCCTGAAATGAAGAGGAAAAGAATTTCAAAAGTAAAAATGAAAACGAAAGGCAGTAGAGATGGGGTGGCTGTGAACAGAGAACAGCCTGGGCTATAGACCAAGGGATTAGCCTTGGAGAGCGGACGTCTCAAGGCATCCAGACACACAGCAAAGTGTACAAACTCTGAACATCACGACAGTAGGATTAAAGTTCTAATGCAATTTGGTTCGATTTTATTTTTTTCAATTATGTTTCCCCAAGTAAATTTTATCTCTGGTGATTGTCTTAACTTCCTAATCTTCTCCTTTTACAGCTTTACTCCTAATAGTAAAGTGATGGTTCACTATTTATGGAATAAACTGATATCTTTCTGCCTTGAACCTACAAGCTCTCCATCTACTCTGGCTTCAAAGTTGCATTCCTCATTAGTGAAAAGCATGCACTAGAAAGAATTATTCTATTAGGTAGTTTGTGGAAGACAACCACACCAGTGTAATGTAATCTTGTCATTACTACAAGATCTGCCTGTAGTAATGGAGCATTCCTTTGGCAAGTATTTATTAAGTACATTCCCTGAATCAGACTCTGAGCTGGGGCTGAGTGGGCAGCAAAAGAGACATGGTCTCTGCCCCATGGAGACTCGAGGGATAGACAGATTGGCCAGTGGTAAGCATGTGACTAAAATGGGCACTATAAAGAAACACAGATGGTGCCAAGAAGTCATCTTCATAGGTAAGCCTGGCAGTGATGATTCACCCCAGGGATTTCACACTGCCTTCTGCTCTTCACGGCATGGCCAGGTTAAGTCAACTGTCCTCACTGGTATACACATGCTTGGGTGCTTGTGCCTGTCAGTTATAGATCTTTTACTCCAATACTCAGACCCTGGACTTATCTTTGGAGGCTGAAAAACCTAGATTCAAATTTCAGCTTTCCCATGTACTAGCTGTATAACTTACAGGAAGGTTTTAAACTCTCTGAGCATCCGTTTTTTCACTTGTTAAATATAGTAACACTTTCTCTGTCAAGATTTAAATAAGTTCGTATGTATAAAGCAGAGAGTATAGTGTCAGACATAGACTAAGCACTCAATAAGTAATAGATACTATGTCTAAATGTCCCTGAATTTTAGTCAATGACGACAAAATCATTTAAACTAGCATTTAATGAGATTTCAAAACCCCATTCTAACATATCTGAATGCCTTTTTAGCTTTGGTAATAAAGAGTATAACTGGAGTACTCTGAGAGTATGAGTCCCTTGCTAATGTAACAATGCTGTGTTTCTCATCAAGTATTGAAGATAATTTCATATGTGGAAGAAATGCATGTCTTTTTATAACAGTATTTTGAATAGGTAGTACAGTCACATAGTTTAAAAAGAAAAAAAAAAAAGATACCCAGAGAAGTTGGTCTCGCAATCATAACTCTTCTCTGAGCAAGTCCCACGCTCCACTCCCCCATCAAGTGCTCACCATAAGATCCCTTCAGCCTTGCTATGTGCACATTTCAACAGTCAAAGTCCTTCCCTTCAACACAAAAGGCAGCACAGTACATACTGTTTTACCTCTTGCTTTTTCACTCAGCAGTGGACTCTGACGATCTTCCCACACCGGGACGTAAAAACAGTCCTCTTCTTCCTTTTACTGCTATATAATATTCTATTGCATAAATACTATTTTAATAACTGTCTTTAAGGCTACACTTCTTTCTCTACTGACAAACTTTCCTATTTATAGTTTTGGCAGTGGGTGTTGGAAAAAATGGGTAGAAATACAATATTTTCATCTGCCTTAATTGTTCTTAGTCAAAAACTAACAGCAACTAATTGTTTTTGGTATATTTTATACGAACAATCCATACAGCCACTATGCTACAGTTTTACAAGAATAATTTTTCCCTTAAGTTATTTTAAAATGTCTGCACTGTATTTTACACATAACAGGATCATTTTTCTTCATGTTTATACAGGAAAAGTGCCGGCTGCTACAGTATCCAATCAGTTACCCCGAGGAGATGTCAGCTGTCAACCATGTCTACTGTAGCGATTTCCCTCTCCTCTCTCCTTTCCCTCTCTGGGTGAGCTGTCAAGTTTCTAGTTTCTGACGTGCATTTACATCACTCAATGACATCTGACAGCAGTGAAAGGCCACAGAAAACTGCTTATTGATCAGAGCAAAACTAGTTGACGGAACAGATGAGGTTGTATCACAGAAATGCAGCCACATTCAGGTGATGACATTTTGCTCCCCGTACACAAGAGCTTAATGGAATACAACTTCATTATATCATGCCACTTGTGCTTACAGCACCAAACCCATCTCCTGACTGTTTTGTCTATGTGGTGATGAGGACAATCCATTTGTGCTGGTTTCAATGTATTGCTAACCTGATTTGTTCATGAACACTTGCAAACTACTTGTGAATCTGTCCTGACAAATATACCAGAAGACACTGAAGTCTCAATCTTAGCAAAATCTAATTGTGCTGTCCTTAAAAAAAAAAAAATTACCATTCAGTGAGCTATAACTGCCCAATTATACTTTAAACTTTTATACCACGGTGTTAAGAAGTTTCAGTGAATTTGTAATTCTTGTGCCACCGTCAGGAAAACAAACAAAAAATTGATAACTTGAGATACAGTCAAATTTTACTTATAAACAGGAGAATTTAGGTGTTTCTAAGAACTAAGATAGCAGATTAAGCCCCTCTGCATGCAAATTGTTCCCTTCAGTTATAAAGGTAACAATTTAAACTACTTCCCATTTCAACTGCCAGTGTAGATAAATGACCACAAAGTTATAAATTAGTACATGTCTGGAATAGAGATCATTAAGTCAGACAGACTCTTAATATTTTGCCATGTGACTTCTCAAACAGAAGAAAAGGACAAGGCAGCAAATGGGACAGAATTACAGTCCCCTGGCTCTTAGGTGAAAGAATGCTAAAACTTTACCCTGAGGGCCGTCTGGCTTTTATCTCTACTCCTTAATTCCTCCCTTGGGGAGCGAGTGTTCCCACAAATTACAAATTCCCACACTACCTTAACAACTTAGCCACATCTGCATCCTATCTGGACTTGACTTTTTTTTTAATAGACTTTTTACTTCAATAAGATTTAAAGAAAACCTTATGTCACAAATAGATATGAGAAACCAGTATCACTTGCCATAAATAGGTGAGTATAAAAATGAAATATTCATTTTAAAATTACATTTCTTGTTTAAAGTTTGGAGCCTGAAGTTATTCCTTCTTCCTTAGAAAGAGGGATCAGCAAAGTAAAACCAAGTTAAAGTTTTTGGAGAATTTTTTAGGGTGGTGGAGAAAATGACATAGGATTAAAAGATAAGTGAAAAGGGAATAACGTCCGTCCTTTTGAGTCAATGTTATTCAATGTCTAGGCACCACTTAAATCATCTCCTGTGGCACCGGTGGCCTGTATCCAAACCCAGAGAACACGAGCCGAGTAAGCTACATGAGCAGGGGCTGGAGTCACACTGCTGGGGCTTGAATCTTGCCTCTGCCGCTTACTGTGTGGCCCCCGTAAGTTACTTCACCTCTGTGTGCCTCACTGTCCTCTCATCTATAAAAGGAAATGCCAACAGCATATGAACCCTAAAGAATTGCTCCGAGAAGTAAATGAGATTATGCATGTCAAGTTCCAAATATTTTCACTTCACACACTTTCTGTTCTAGGCCTATCTGGAAACAAAAATTTGATTCAAATCAGACCCACTATGCTGTACTCACAATTAGTAAGGCACACGATTACCATTAAATACAATCTAGTAAAGTACTTGTACATTGACAGACAGGAAGGCAGCGTGTGGAACCTGAGCCAGCCAGGTATGGGGTACTATGTGGAGAGGTGACCACCACCCTGGCTGTTCCCAGACAGGCCCAGGTCTACTGCTGTAATCCCAGCACAAATCTCAATACTACCACCTTGTACTTTCAAAAACATTTCAGTTTGGATGCCAAGTTGTATGGTCACCCCAAGAAAGCAGAGGAACACTTCAATACCTGCAGGTTCTGTGGTCTTAGAGCTCTCTGTGTATACCTGAAGTGCCTGTGGTTGTTTTATATGGATTTGTTGCATATACACATCCTCCACCTGACTCTTCACTGTTATTCTGTCTCCAGTGTCTATTTGAATTTACCACATAGTAGGTACTTAATTGTGGCTGAATGATTAATCCTGAGACATCCACAATTCAATGGATTACTATAAACCTTCTAGGACTGAGTTCAACCAGCAAGGTAGTAAATGGTCAGAGTCAGGTGAAAATCATTTAAATTTGACTTCCCAGGTAATATCTCTAAATCTGCAACCTGTAATTATAAACCTTCTCTTACAGATGAAAGTAATATCTGAGTTGGAAAGAGAGAAGGATCTTGAAATAGTGCTGAGGAAGTTTGGACAGATCTCCAGTCGGTGTTCCTAGGGTTATTACAGGCTGAATATCTTTAATGTGAATTGCTTGGGACCATAAGTGTTAAAGATTTAGTAACTGTATTAAACTTACTGGTTGAGCATCCCAAATCTGAAAATCCGAAATCCGAAATACTCCAGTGAGCACTTCCTTTGAGCATCAGGTTAGCACTCAAAAAGTTTTGAATTTTGGAGCATTTCAGAGTTTTGAAGGGATGCTCAACCTGTATAAATTTGTTGAATGCAGTTAAGAAGTAGTGGCTGTATATCCTAAGCCTCCTGAATGAGTGGCTGAGGCAGACCACCTGTGATCTATATAGTAAAGACCCAGAATCGCAGACTTCCGCTTAGGAGTGGTGGGACCTCTCAGGATGTGCTGGCAGAATGAACCCAACTGTTAGGTACTACTTGTCCCCCATACCCCTTCCCTCCTCCCACTTCCCTGTCTCCCCCTTCCCTCCACTCTCTACCCCTAGCTGGTAACTCCAGGATGAAATCAGGACCCTTACCTAACCCCCATGCCCCACCCACAAAACCCGCGAAGTCAACTGTGCCTATTTAGTTTGTTTCACTTCTACGCAGCTGGAATGTGGGTTATAAAAACACAATACACTCTAACATACTTTCACTGAGGACATTAAGGACTTGGAAGAACTTTTCTGAAAGGACACATCTATGTTCTTACACACTTACTTAAAATGTTTCCTGGGAAAATCGCTTGAACCCGGGAGGCAGAGGTTGCAGTGAGCTGAGACCATGCCATTACACTCCAGCCTGGGTGACAGAGTGAGACTCCATTACACACAAAAAAAATGTCTCCTGGGAAACAACACCCACACAAAGCCTGCTAGAAGCTGACTGCGTGTGATACTCATCAGTGGGGAAATGCCAGACGGCCACTCCAAACAAGCCTGAGGCATCAGGCTGTCTTCCCTCCACATGGGTCTGAAGTGGTGGCATTTTTTTTTTTCCAGTTAAACTCCATGGAGTTTAAGTGAAAGCCAATAGACCAATTAATCTCAATTTATTATCAATATGAAACATTTAGCTTTCTTCATTGACATGTTCCTTTGGTCAGAGTTAACTTTAAGAGCATATTCAATAGAATTAGACATATTAAGCCGAATTATCTGATGACCATGTAAATTATTAAACTGTCTATAAAATACAGAAAAAGCTGTAACTATAAGAAACATTTTTAAATACTAGGATCATGTAATTATAAATTTGTAGAAAAGGCCAGACACTTAAAGAACTTAAAATAATTAAGAAATAATTTTTTAAAAAAGACTAGGTATTCCACTGGGTAATGCTTTACTTTAACAACCTATCATTCTCAAGCTTCAGGTTCTAAAACTCTGTTAAACTTAACCCACAGAACCCAAGAATTTATAAGAGCTGCAAAAAAAAATATAAGGTCTCCTGTCTCTACCTTGCCATTTAACTGTAGGATCAATTAGACTTAACATTCATACATTTATGTTTTTAGTATTATATGCATATTTATGTGTCTTTTAATGTAATTATTGGAACATACTGTATACCCAGGAAGAGACTCAGAACAAATCTGTAAATAGAGTATTTTAATTAGAAAGTAGTCCACCAATAGAAGGGCTTTGTTACATCATTAATGTAACAAAGCAGAGACTTATCAAAATTATAAAAATTTAAAAACATACCCTTCTCAAACAGATTCACAAAGTAATTATGCTTTAAATTACAGGAGCATGAACTAGAGACACCACAGTAAACCAAAGCTTCAGGTTAATTAGGAAACAAAACTCAACATTTAAGCACATGGTCAAAAGCTTCTCAGGTTTTAAAACTCCATTCAACATCGGCCTTCATCATGCAACAAAGATGAGCTGAGTAGTGTGTGGGTGCCTAGACCACAGGAGATAATTAGATGCATAAAGCATGATTTGCAGACCAGACTTCACACACCAGTGGCGGAGGGAAAGACCTGTTCACTGGGCAAAACACAGTGCAAAAGTTGATATAAAAGAAACATAAACAGGGTACAGTAAAAGTGAAGAGGAGGCCAGGTGCTGTGGCTCAGGTCTGTAATCCTAACACTTTGAAAGGCTGAGGTGAGTGGATCACTTGAGCGCAGGAATTCAAGACCAGACTGGCAACATGGAGAAGCCCTGTCTCTATAAAAAGTACAAAAATTACCCAGGCGTCGTGGCATGTACCTGTGGACCAAGTGACTAGGGAGGCTGAGGTGGGAGGATCACCTGAGCCTGGGGAGATCAAGGCTGCAGTGAGCCATGATTGTGCCACTGCACTCCAGCCTGGGTGACAAATTAAGACCCTGTATCCAAAAAAAAAGTGCAAAGGAGAGTGCAACTATCTCTGTCTGGGGCATTTAGGCAATGATCCACAGAAATACATTAGTTTCTGAGTGGGGTACTGGGGTCTTTGTGTACAGGGTGAACATGAGACTGAAGACATTGGGGATGCCTCAGGCCTAGGGAATAAATAGGAAGATACAGATCCAGAATTGCTATAATACATCTGTGCAACAATGGCAGATAAATAAATACGAGTTGAAACTTGGTTGAGTCTAGGGGCAGGAAGTCATCAAAAGGAGGGGAATTGAACTGGCTAAGAGACAGTTATAAAGGTAAGCTGAGACAAGACCAAGAAGGGGCTCTTTGAACCATATGCATGGTAAATGCACCTGGTATCAACAACTTAAGCATACCCTGAGGAAGACCCTGCATGGCAGACACACCTGAACGTGTGTACTGGGCTAGGGAATCCAGGAGTGGCCAATACAAAGATTCCGTTCCTTGTCTACAGGAACATCTGAGCCCACATCCCCTCCCAGAGAACATAAGATGAACAGAGAATCGAGGCCCTGAGTTTCATGTGGAATGAAGATTGCCAGGTGGAGGTTGTTAGAGGGAAGGTATTAAGTGGAAACTCTATAAAAACTGCATGCTTTTTGCAAGTGGTTGTGGTTTTCCTGCCCAGCTCACTGCCACTGGGCTGTGTGGTTATCTTTCCCAGTCCTCTTCCATTTCCCCTATATGTAAACAATAAAACCTCATATCTCCTTTGCTGGATCTGCGTCCCTTCTTCAGTCTCTTGAAGCTGGTGCCATCCCCACTGGAGTCAAAAGGGGTTCAGCACTACCCTACACCTACAAGTCTGACCTTTAGGCTATAGAGAGACAAGAGGCAGTAGAAATGTTCAGAAAGGCAAACTCGAAAGAGGTACGGAGAGACACAGCAGGGGAGAGCCTATGAGAAGAGTGGCACAGCCACCACGAGTACACAGGGAAGGTGGGTGAACAAGGAGGAGTGTGAGCAGGGGCCAGAGGCCACAGAGATTCCTGGCAAAGAGCCAAACGCCCAGATGAGGGAGAGACAATGACTGTTCTTAAGTTTTATGTTGGGAAACTGGGTAGATACTGAAGCCCAAGCTCTGACTCATAAAGATGCAGAAGACAAAAGAATATTGTTTATGGAAGAGAGAAAGATGGAATGGAGATAATGCAATCAATTTTGGGACATCCTGAAATTAGGATGTCCTACAGGATGTCCAGGGGCAGACACCCAGTAAGAAGCAAGTCAGAGCAGAGTGATTCCAAATGGGCCAATGTGGACTAGGATCCTGGGAGCAGGCATCTACCAGGCACCTCTGTTATTACCCCAAGGTCAAGGTCGGGTAGAACATGTGTGTATGACACATCCAAGGGAGAGAATGGAGGGTCAAGATCCTGTAGGATGAATCTGTGAGGTCCAAGAACAATGACAGGAGACAAAAGTCAAAAGAGTGAGAGGCCAAGTAAACCTTCAATGGGAGCAGGAGTATGGAACAAAGGGAGCAGCAGGGCAACAGCATCCAGGACACAGGCAATAAATGGGATGCCCAAATACCTCCCACAGACCAGCCCTGCTGGACCAGGCTGATTGTTTCTAAATTCCTAGAATATTTATTATATCTTTGTGTTTTGTCCCTAACCATATCCTAGCTTTCATTGTTGTTTAACTGCAATCTCTTCAAATAGCCTATAAATTCCAAGAAATATATTACATTTTATAAATCTTCTACATTCTCCTTATTGTCCTCCATAGTCAATGCATAAAGTAGGAACAAATAAATACTTAATAAAAAGAAAACCAAGCTATATTTCAAGAGATCAGCTTAGGTACACTACAATAGTTCTTCATCATGAATACTAGCAGTATTTTGCCTTTTTTTTTTTTTTTTGAGATGGAATTTTGCTCTTGTCACCCAGGCTGGAGTGCAATGGTGCAATCTTGGCTCACTGCAACCTTTCAGGTTCAAGTGATTCTTCTGCCTCAGCCTCTTGAGTAGCTGGGATTACAGGCATGCATCACCACACCCAGCTAATTTTTGTATTTTTAGTAGAGATGGGGTTTCACCATGTTGACCAGGCTGGTCTTGAACTCCTGACCTCAAGTGATCCACCCACCTCAGCCTCCCAAAGTGCTGGGATTACAGGCACGAGCCACCACACCCAGTCACATTTTGCCTTTTTAAGACATACAAATCATTTTCCCCACTCAGAAACATTACTTATAATGGTAACAGAATAAATCTTTGGCTCTTCGTTTTTTAATAAGATTTCATCCTTTCCCAGTTGTTTTCCTTTTTATTTTTTGAAACAGAAGTCTCACTCTGTTGGCTGGAATGGAGTGGTGTGATTTCAGCTCACTACAGCCTCGACCTCCCAGGGTCAAGCGATCTTCCTGCCTCAGCCTGCCGAGCAGCTGGGACTATAGGTGTGTGCCACCATACCTGGCTAATTTTTTTATATTTTTTGTAGGGGTGGGGTCTTACTACATTGCCCAGGCTGGTCTCAAACTCCTAGCCTTAAGCAGATTCTCCTGTCTTGGCCTCCCAAAGCCCTGGGATTACAGATGTGAGCCACGACACCAGGCCCTTAGTTATGTTTTCTATACCACACCATTTTTACATGGCCATATAGAATCAAATGTTGAATTGTTTTGTTTTGGTTTGTTTTTGAGACAGTCTTGCTCTGTTGCCTAGGCTGGAGTGCAGTGGCCTCAGCTCACTATAACCTCTGCCTCCTGGGGTCAAGCGATTCTCCCGCCTCAGCCTCCTGAGTAGCTGGGATTATAGGCATGTGCCACCATGCCCAGCCAATTTTTGTATTTTTAGTAGAGATGAGGTTCCACCATGTTGGTCAAGCTGGTCTCAAACTCCTGACTTCGTGATCCACCCACTTCAAGCCTCCCAAAATGCTGGGGTTACAGGCGTGAGCCACTGTGCCTTGCCCTGAATTTAATTTCCAATGCCCAGAACTGCATGTTCTCTGTTCTTAATTAAAAAAAAAAAAAAAAAGGTTTAATAGTTCACATTTTAAAAATTGCTGCTACACGAACTCTCAAAATTATAACTACGTGAGGTGATGGATATGTTAATTAGCTTGATTGTGGTAATCATTTCACACTGCATATACATATCCAAAACATCACAGACTGGGCAATGTAGTAAGACCTCATCTCAAAAAAACAAAAAACAAAAACAAGTAGTTGGGTGTGGTAGCATACACCTGTGGTCCCAGCTACTCAGGAGTCTGAGGCAGGGGTATCACTTGAGCCGGGAGTTCAAGGCAGCAGTGATCCATCCATGATTGCACCACTACACTCCAGCCTGGGCCACAGAGTGAGACCCTGTCTCAAAAAACAAACAGAAAACCCCACATCTTAAATACATACAATATTTATTTGTCAATTATACCTCAATAAAACTGGAAAAAAGAAAGACATCAAGATTTTTTTAATTGGCTCTACTAAAGTCCTTGAGTTTTCCACCTGTGAGTTAATCAATCCTAATAAGAAAAACTTTCCCCAACTCTCCTATAAGGATTATCCCCACAAGAGCATACACTGCCCTGGGAGACTAATAGCTCACTGCATTCCTTCATCTTCATAGGATAAGCACCTAACAAAGAGTCAAGTAAGTGTTGAAGGAACTTTTATTATTCAACAGAAGGGGCCAGGCACAGTGCCTCATGCCTGTAATTCCAGCATTTTGGGAGGCCGAGGCAGGTGGATTGTTTAAATGCAGGTATTTAGTCCAGCCTGGGCAACATGGTAAAACCCCGTCTCTACAAAAACTACAAAAATTAGCCAGGTGTGGTGGTATGTGCCTGTAGTCCCAGCTATCTGGGAGGTTAATGTGGGAGGATAAATTGAGCCTGTGAGTTCGAGGCTCCTGTGAGCTATAATTGAGCCATTGCACTCCAACATGGGCAACAAAAACTAACCTGTTTCAAAAATAAAAATAAAAATAAAAATATTCAACAGAAGCATTACTGATAGACTGTATGTTAAACTAATTTCTTCTGGTGGAAATGGTATATTTCTATGGACTCCCTGATAGCTGAAGACATGTTCACTCAAGCTACTGCTGCTACTACCTATGCCAACCATCCCCTTAGAACATCTACTGCCAGAACCCTACCAACAGCAAGGGATTTATTCGTCTAGCTCCAAAGTCACCATGACTCCGGGGCAGGTGTATGTTGAAGACTATAGGAGTGAAAAGAGCAGAAGACATTGAGCTCTTCAAGTGGGGTAGAGATCTTACAGAGGAGGCTGGCAACACGTGGGGAAAATTATTCCAGTAGGAATGGTAAAGAAAAAGCTTCGGGAGAGAGATCCAAGATGGCTGCATAGCAGCAGCTCAGGATTGTAGCTCCCGGTGAAAGTGCAGAGAGCGAGTGGATGCTGCAATTGCAGATGAATTTTTGATGCCCACAAACTGGGAGATTCCCGGCGAAGGAGCCACACGGGTCGCCAGAGCGACTCTTTTGGCCGGCACGGCTGTTTTGCCGGTGCCCCGGCGTGGCGCTTCTCAGTGCGGAGTATACAGGACTGGGTGCACTTTTAGTCGGGCTCCGCTGGTCCCATCCCCACAAGGAGAACAGCAATTGGAAGCGCTGAGGACTGAGAGCAAGCACAGCTGAATTCGGGAAGGCCCAGCTCTGTGGGGAAGGGGCGTCCGCCAAAGGAAAACTAAGAAACAGAAAAAACTTCATCACCAACAAGCCAGAGGTCCACTCAGAGACCCAATCTGAAAGTCGGCAATTACAAAAACGACAGGTAGATAAATCCACAAAAATGGGAAGAAACCAGTGCAAAAAGGCTGAGAACACCCGAAATCAGAATGCCTCTCCTCCTACAGGGGATCACAGCTCCTCATCAGCAAGAGAACAAGGCCTGACGGAGGATGAGTGTGATGAACTCACAGAATCAGGCTTCAGAAGGTGGATAATAAGAAACTTCTGTGAGCTAAAAGAACATG
>PVKP010038949.1:0-20517 GCA_004027715.1 Plecturocebus donacophilus
AATCGCTACACTGTCTTCCACAATGATTGAACTAGTTTACACTCCCACCAACAGTGAAAAAGTGTTCCTATTTCTCCACATCCTCTTCAGCATCTGCTGTCTCCCAATTTTTTAATGATCGCCATTCAAACTGGCGTGAGATGGTATTTCAATGTAGTTTTAATTTGCATTTCTCTAATGACCAGTGATGATGAGCATTTTTCATATGTTTGTTGGCCTCATGTATGTCTTCTTTTGTAAAGTGTCTGTTCATATCCTTTGCCCACTTTTGAATGGGCTTATTTGTTTTTTTCTTGTAAATCTGTTTTAGTTCTTTGTAGATCCTGGATATTAGCCCTTTGTCAGATGGGTAGATTGCAAAATTTTTTTCCCATTCTGTTGGTTGCCGATTCACTCTAATAACTATTTCTTTTGCCATGCAGAAGCTGTAGAGTTTGATTAGGTCCCATTTGTCTATTTTGGCTTTTGTTGCCAATGCTTTTGGTGTTTTGGTCATGAAGTCCTTGCCCACGCCTATGTCCTGAATGGTTTTGCCTAGGTTTTCTTCCAGGGTTTTTATGGTGTTAGGTCTTATGTTTAAGTCTTTAATCCATCTGGAGTTAATGTTAGTGTAAGGTGTCAGGTAGGGGTCCAGTTTCTGTTTTCTGCACATGGCTAGCCAGTTTCCCAACACCATTTATTAAACAGGGACTCCTTTCCCCATTGCTTGTTTTTGTCAGGTTTGTCAAAGATCAGATGGCTGTGGATGTGTGGTGTTGCCTCCGAGGCCTCTGTTCTGTTCCATTGGTCTATATCTCTGTTTTGGTACCAGTATGGTGCTGTTTTGATTACTGTAGCCTTGTAGTATAGTTTGAAGTTCAGTAGTGTGATGCCTCCCGCTTTTTTCTTTTTGCTTAGAATTGACTTGGCTATGTGGGCTCTTTTTTGGTTCCATATGAAGTTTAAGGTGGTTTTTTTCTAGTTCTGTGAAGAAGGTCATTGGTAGCTTGATGGGGATAGCATTGAATCTGTAAACTACTTTGGGCAGTATGGCCGTTTTCACAATATTGATTCTTCCTAACCATGAAGATGGAATGTTTCTCCACCTGTTTGTGTCCTCTCTTATTTTGTCGAGCAGTGGTTTGTAGTTCTCCTTGAAGAGGTCCTTTACGTTCCTTGTTAGTTGTATTCCTAGGTATTTTATTCTCTGTAGCAGTTGTGAATGGCAGATCGTCCTTGATTTGGCCTTCTTCAAGTCTTTTATTGGTGTATAGGAATACTTGTGATTTTTGCACATTGATTTTGTATCCTGAGACTGTGCTAAAGTTGTTTATCAGTTTCAGGAGATTTTGGGCTGAGACGATGGGGTCTTGTAAATATACAATCATGTCATCTGCAAATAGAGACAATTTTACTTCCTCCTTTCCTATTTGAATACCCTTTATTTCTTTTTCTTGCCTGACTGCTCTGGCTAGAACTTCCAATACTATATTGAATAGGAGTGGTGAGAAAGGGCATCCTTGTCTAGTCCCAGATTTCAAAGGGAATGCCTCCAGTTTTTCCCCATTCGATATGATATTGGCTGTTGGTTTGTCATAAATAGCTTTTATTATTTTGAGATACATTCCATCAATACCTAGTTTATTGAGGGTTTTTAGCATACAGGGCTGTTGAATTTTGTCAGAGGCCTTCTCTGCATCAATTGAGATAATCATGTGGTTTTTGTCTTTGGTTCTGTTTATGTGGTGAATTATGTTTATACACTGTTTATGTTGAACCAGCCTTGCATCCCCAGGATGAAGCCTACTTGATCATGGTGGATAAGCTTTTTGATGTGCTGTTGTAATCGGTTTGCCAGTATTTTACTGAAGATTTTCACATCTATGTTCATAATGGATATTGGCCTGAAGTTTTCTTTTCTTGCTGAGTCTCTGCCAGGTTTTGGTATCAGGATGATGTTGGTCTCATAAAATGATTTGTGAAGGATTCCCTCTTTTTGGATTGTTTGGAATAGTTTCAGAAGAAATGATACCAGCTCCTCTTTGTATCTCTGGTGGAATTCGGCTGTGAACCCATCTGGACATGGACTTTTTTGGGGTGGTGGGCTTCGAATTGCTGCCTCAACTTCAGACCTGGTTATTGGTCTATTCAGGGTTTCGACTTCTTCCTGGTTTAAGCTTGGGAGGATGCAAGTGTCCAGGAATTTATCCATTTCTTCCAGGTTTACTAGTTTATGTTCATAGAGTTGTTTGTAATAATCTCTGATGATGGTTTGAATTTCTGTGGAATCTGTGGTGATATCCCCTTTATCGTTTTTTATTGAATCTAATTGATTATTCTCTCTTTTCTTTTTTATTAATCTGGCTAGTTATCTGTCTATTTTATTGATCTTTTCGAAAAAGCAGCTCCTGGATTTGTTGATTTTTTTGAAGGGTTTTTTGTGTCTCTATCTCCTTCAGTTCTGCTCTGATCTTAGTTATTTCTTGTCTTCTGCTAGATTTTGAGTTTTTTTTTTTATCTTGCTCCTCTAGCTCTTTCAACTTTGATGATAGGCTGTTGATTTTAGATCTTTCCTTGCTTCTCATGTGGGCATTTATTGCTATATATTTTCCTCTAGACACTGCTTTAAATGTGTCCCAGAGATTCTGGTACGTTGTGTCTTCATTCTCATTGATTTTGAAGAACATCTTTATTTCTGCCTTCATTTCATCATTTATTCAGTCAGCATTCAAGAGCCAGTTGTTCCGTTTCCATAAAGCTGTGTGGTTCTGAGTTAGTTTCTGAATTCTGAGTTCTAACTTGATTGCACTGTGGTCTGAGAGACTGTTTATTATGATTTCCATTCTTTTGCATTTGCTGAGGAGTGATTTACTTCCAATTATGTGGTCAATTTTAGAGTAGATGAAATGTGGTGCTGAGAAGAATGTATATTCTGTGGATTTTAGGTGGAGAGTTCTGTAAATGTCTATTAGGTTTGCTTGGTCCAGGTCTGAATTCAAGCCCTGGATATCCTTGTTAATGTTCTGTCTCGTTGATCTGTCTAATATTGACAATGGGGTGTTAAAGTCTCCCACTATTATTGTGTGGGAGTCTAAGTCTCTTTGTAAGTCATTAAGAACTTGCTTTACGTATCTGGGTTCTCCTGTATTGGCTGCATATATATTTAGGATCATTAGCTCTTCTTGTTGCATTGATCCTTTTACCATTATGTAATGTCCTTCTTTGTCTCTTTTGATCTCTGTTGATTTGAAGTCTATTTTATCAGAGATTAGAATTGCAACTCCTGCTTTTTTTTTTTGCTCTCCATTTGCTTGGTAAATCTTCCTTCATCCCTTTATTTTGAGCCTTTATGTATCCTTGCATGTGAGATGCATTTCCTGGATATAGCACACTGACGAGTTTTGGCTTTTTATCCAATTTGCCAATCTGTGTCTTTTGATTGGGGCATTTAGCCCATTTACATTCGGGTTAATATTGTTATGTGTGAATTTGATCCTGCCATTTTGATGCTATCTGGCTGTTTTGCCCTTTAGTTGATGCAGTTTCTTCATCAACTAATGAAGTGTCGATGCTCTTTACCATTTGGTATGTTTTTGGATTGGCTGGTACTGGTTGTTTCTTTCTATGTTTAGTGCCTCTTTCAGGAGCTCTTGTAAAGCAGGCCTGGTGGTGATGAAATCTCTGAGTACTTGCTTATTCATAAAGGATTTTATTTTTCTTTCACTTATGAAGCTTAGTTTGGCTGGATATGAAATTCTAGGTTGAAAGTTCTTTTCTTTAAGGATGTTGAATATTGGTCCTCACTCTCTTCTGGCTTGTAGGGTTTCTGCTGAGAGATCTACTGTGAGTCTGATGGGCTTCCCTTTGTGGGTAACCTGACCTTTCTCTCTGGCTGCCCTTAGTATCTTCTCCTTAATTTCAACCCTGGTGAATCTGAAGATTATGTGCCTTGGGGTTGCTCTTCTTGAGGAATATCTTGTGGTGTTCTCTGTATTTCCTGGACTTGAATATTGGCCTGCCTTGCTAGGTTGGGGAAGTTTTCCTGGATAATATCCTGAAGAGTATTTTCCAGCTTGGATTCATTCTTTCCGTCACATTCAGGCACACCTATCAAACATAGATTAGGTCTTTTCACATAGTCCCATTTCTTGAAGACTTTGTTCATTCCTTGTTATCGTTTTTTCTCTAATCTTGCCTTCTTGTTTTATTTCATTGAGTTGACCTTCGACCTCTGATACCCTTTCCTCAATTCAGCTGTTGAAACTTGTGCGTGCTTCGCAAAGTTCTCGTGTTGTGTTTTTCAGCTCCATCAATTCACTTATATTCCTCTATAAGTTGTTTATTCTCATTAGCATTTTGCCAAATCTTTTTTCAAGGTTCTTAGTTTCTTTGCATTGGGTTAGAACATGTTCTTTTAGCTCACAGAAGTTTCTTATTACCCACCTTCTGAAGGCTGATTCTGTCAATTCTTCACACTCATTCTCCATCTAGCCTTGTTCCCTTGCTGGTGAGGAGTTGTGATCCCTTGTAGGAGGAGAGGCGTTCTGGTTTCGGGTGTTTTCATCCTTTTTGCACTGGTTTCTTCCCATCTTTGTGGATTTATCCACCTGTCATCTTTGTAGTTGTTGACTTTCAGATTGGGTCTCTGAGTGGACGTCTAGTTTGCTGATAATGAAGTTATTTCTTTCTGTTTCTTAGTTTTCCTTCTAACATTCAGGCCCCTCTGCTGTAGGACTGCTGAGGTCCACTCCAGGCCCTGCTTGCCTGGGGATCACCTGCCGCAGCTGCAGAACTTTAAGGGTTGCTGCCAGTTTCTTCTTCTGCTATCTTTGTCCGAGAAGAATACCCACCAGATGTCAGTCTGCACTCTCCTTTATGAGGTGACTCTTTGGATATATGGGAGTCAGAGAGCTGCTTGAGGAGATAGTCTGTCCTTTGTAGGAGCTCATGTGCTGAGCTGTCAGCTCCATTGTTCATTCGGAGCTGCTGGGCAGGTACGTTTAAGTCTGCTGGAGCAGAACTCATAACCCCCTTTTTTTTCCCCCAGGTTCTCTGTCCCAGGGATTTAGGGCTTTATTTATGAGTTTCTGTTGTGCTGCTGCCTTTTCTCAGGGCTGCCCTGCCCAGCCAGAAGGCAGCCTAGTCACTGTCTGCCTGCAGAGGCTTTGCTAAGCAGATGTGGGCTCTGCCCAGCTGCCATGTGGACTTCCCTGCAGTCCTGTTTATACAGTTATAGTTAGAACTGCCTCAGCAGTGGTGGCCCACCTGTGTAATGGTGGATTCTCTCTGTAAAGGTGGGCTGCCTCAGCAATAGCAGGCTGCCTCAGCAATGGTGGACTACCTCCGTAGTGGTGGACTGCCTTGGTAATGGCAGACGCCCCTTGCCAACAGAGCTGGACCATCCCGGGTTCAGCTGTGCTTGCTGTGAATCTCTCAATCCAGAGCATTTCAGATTGCTGTTTTTTTGTGGGGGTGGGACCAGCCGAGCCTGATCACCTGGCTCCCTGCCTCAGAGCCCTTTTTGTTTAGTTGAACGGGCAACTCTGTGTCCCAGATATTCCAGTTGCCTGTTGAAAAGATGCTGGGATCTGTGTTATTTCTCATGCAGTGACCCACCGCGCCGGCTGAAACAGCCGCACTGAGATTCATGGTGCTTTTTCCCCAGGGAAGTTCCTGGCCTGGCTCCCTGTTTCAGTCCCCTTTTTTTAATCAGTTGAATGGGTGGCTCTCTATCCCAGGAGCTCTAATCACCAGCTAAAACGGCACGTGGACCCGTGTATTTTGTATTTTGTGCAGAGAACTGCAGCACCAGGCAAAACAAGCTGCCAGCCAAAACAGTGGCGCCGGCCAAAACAGCGGCGTGCCAAAACAACCATGCCGGCCAAAACAGCTATGCCAGCCAAAACAACTGCACTGGCGACCCATGGGGCTCCTCTGCCTGGGAATCTCCTGGTCTGTGGGCATTAAAAATCCGTCTGGAAATGTGGCGTCCACTCACCCTTCGTGTTTTCGCTGGGAGCTGCAATCCTGAGCTGCTTCTAATCAGCCATCTTGGATCTGTCCTCATCCCCTTTTTACTTTTTAAGGTTCAATACAAATTATTTCTTTTAGCAGTTCTCAGGCTAGGACTTTCAACTCTATTCCTTTTCAGCTTTTTGTGATATGATTGTCATGAACTTTAAATGTACACAAATTTTAAGATACGTTGTTCTTCTTCTTCTTAATGTATTATTCACTTGTACATGTGTGTCTCTCCTTTATTCTCCATTCATTTTTGTACTTCAGTCTGAGATTATTTTCCTTCTGCCTTAAAAGCCTAATTTAGTATTTCTCGTGTGGGTACCCATGGTGATAAATTGTTTGTTCAAAAGTGTTTTTATTTTTTCTTAATTTTTAAAGAACATCTATTTGAATATAAATTTCTAGTTTGGCATGTATTTCTTTTCAATACCTAAAGATATCTTTCCATCATCTGCAGGTTTCTGAAGTTTCTGTTGGGAAGTCAGCAGTTAGCCTTATTGTTTGTTGCTCATTTGAAAGTGCTATGTATTTTTTTTTTCCTGCTTTTAAGATTTTCTTTTTGTCTTTAAGATTCTTCATTTTACTATAATGTACCTGGGTATATGGGTTTTTTTCCATCTTTGTTTATAGTGTTTTAGGGTCAGAATGATCCTTACAGCGGTGGTATCATGTCTTTCATCAGTTCTGGAAAACTCTCAGACATTATCTTTGTAAATATTATTTCTATATCCCAATCAATCTATCTCCTCCTAAAATTCTAGGTCATATTTTTAGACTTTTTCTTTCTAATCCATATGTTATTAACATTTTAAAAATATTTCCTGTTCTTCTTTTAATCCTTGTGTCAATGTGTAAATTTTCTACTGACTTTCAAATACATCAATTTTCTCCTTAGCTGTTGTCCATGTGCTGCATTTATTCAGTCTTAATTTTAGTTGTATTTTTAATTTCTAGAATTTTCACAATAGTTTAGTATATAGAGTTTTCTGTTGAAATCCTTTATCTTATCATCTTCTTTCAAAAAAAGAATATATGAATATCTGCCATGTCTAATAACTGAAATATCTTGATCACTTTTGGGTCTATTTTTATTGCCTATTTCTATTAACTTTGTGTCATACATACCTGATACTTTAATTAAATGGCAAATATTATACACAAAAATTGAAAAGCCTAAGGAGGATTTATCTTCCTTCAGAGAGGTTTAATCCTATTCTCTACCAGATAGCTCAAATACAAGCAGTTTACTTAAATCCCTGGTTCAAAACTATGTTGTAGCCTTTGTAAGTCTGAATCTATCTCTCATTCAAACCTACCTTTTAATATATACCCTGGGCTCTAAACAGAGATCTTGAGTGTTTACTAGAGCTTGGAGAGACTAGACTCCAATTTTTGTCTCCCCAGCTATGTAAGGCTGTTTTGTCAGAGATTTCTGAGGCTTTTGCATTGCAAAAATTAAGAATCAACCAATGTCTCAATGCAGAAACTAGTGTGGCATGTCAGGCCCACTTTTCTGAACTTCACTTCCCTTTGAACGCTAGGCCCTTCAAGTCTTGACTGCCTTGGCAACCCTAAGCTCCTGTTTGCCTTTCCACTCCTATTTGGGATTATTAAAAGTCCATCAGACTTATCTGATTCTTGGCATCCTTTTTTTTTTTTTTTTTTTTTTGCCCAGTTTAATCTTACTGTCTTTGGATCAGGAATCAGCAATTGTCATAAAATGAGTAGAATAAAAATGACTGAGTTCTCCTCAATGAACTTTCCTTTTCTCTGGAGTTTGGGCCCTAAAGTCCTAGGATCTATCCCAGCATCTCTCCAATGCCTTCAAAGCTTATCTTGTATTTTCTTCAGCTTTTCTACTTGTTTTCAGCTGAAACATTACTCTACTACAAGTCATTCCATCGTAGCTAGAAGAGAAATACTCTGATGGATTTTTATAAAATCAAGTTTGAATTATGAGCTCCTAATATCAAAGACTGCATATTATTTTTTTGACCATAGTGGTTCACACTTGCTAAGGTTAGTATTCGTAAGTGTTTTCATAATAATGTTTTCTGATGTGCTCACAGTGATAAAATAACTAATGGTCATGTTGGTAGTAGCAACAGTGGATTCCAGGAAAAGATAAAGTTCTGAGATAAACCTCCCATTATTTCCACCTTTTGTTTTTCATCCATTTCTACAGTTTGCTCTGTGTATATTTTCTTATATGATAATATGGTAGAATAGAGAGTCAAAGTCACTTGTAAATTTCTGGCTTTGATGTTTCCAAAACTTTGGGATTTTTTTGAGATGGAGTTTCACTCTTGTTGCTCAGGCTGGAGTGCAATAGTGCTAGCTCAGCTCACTGCAACCTCTGCCTCCCAGGTTCAAGGGATTCTCCTGCCTCCACCAACCAAGTAGCTAGGATTATAGGCAAGCACCATCGTACCTGGCTAATTTTTGTATTTTTAGTAGAGATGGAGTTTCACCATGTTGAACAGGCTGGTCTAGAAGTCCTGACCTTAGGTAATCTGCCTGCCTCAGCCTCCCAAAGTGTTGGGATTACTGGCGTAAGCCACCACGCCCAACCCTAAACTTAGTTCTTTCAAAGAACTTAGAGAATTTAAGAACTTCACAAGATTTTTGAGAAAAGTGGAGTAGAGTAGAGTTCTCCCCACTCCAAGACAAGAAAATAGCTCCCCTGAGTTGCTGGTGATAAGAAGAGAGCATGTCTGGAGAGACCACGATGGGGCAGATGCTGTGGAGGTCTGCCTCATGCCCTGGCCCTCCGATCTACCTTACAGTTGCTAGTCTGACTTCCAACTGCCACTACCTGAACGTCTTTGACTGAGAGTTTTCACTGGCCTCCAAATCCCACTTTGCCTTTCACTACGGCAGACTGGAAGTGCAGAGAATTAATGCCTGTAGCAAGCAGACTTCAACTGATAAGAGCTGGTTGAAATACTCAATATAAATCCCCCAGCCCTCCACCCCTGAGCTGAGCTATGTGTTCTACACTTGTTCGCGGGTCATTTCCCCAGAAGGTTAAGTTCCAGTTGGGTACAGTACTTGATAGTACCCACTTTGGGCTGCTTTCTTTTCCCTGTCTCTCTCCCCAGTTCTCCTACTGGTATTTCTGTGACCTCCCAAAGAAGCTGTTTACCCTGGAATCTTTGTCTCAGAGTCCACTTCTGGAGCAACCCAAACTAAGACTTTTGGCTTGGACTAGTGCAGATATGCCGGGACCTGGCTCCCAGAGAACACCCAGAGGAGGCAAGGAGACTCCAGAGATGAAAGGTTGAGGATGCATGAGGGCTTGGAGCTGTGGGTCATGGTCAGCCACCCAGAGGGTCCCATGACTGTATGTTGAAGGGGTGATACATTTAAAAGAATCCTTTACAATACTGTGTGGTCTGTTTCTTATTTGGGTGGGTACTAATAAGATAGCATCTTGAAAATAAGTGAAAAACACCAGCTGTAAACCAGTGCTTTTCTCATACTAAGCTTTTTATCAGGATGATGCGTTGTGCTTTCTTTGTCATTATTTGTCCCATACTAGCCAGCAGAATGTTCAAAAAGAGGGAAATTACCCTGAAGGTATAGAACCAAGTAGCTTTTGATCATTATTCTAGATGACATTCATTTCAGATCTTCTGATAGACTTACAGAAGGAATCAGAAGTTAACTTTTTATTTTAAGCCATTGAAAGTGTAATACAAGGAGTGATTTTCAACTTAATTCTTTTCTGAAACTTTCATTTTGCTCATTAAACCTGTAAATCAGGTTATATTATAAAACCGGTGGTTGAGGCTTAAAATCTTACATTTTAAATATGTCTTCTTGCTTTAAAATGCCAGAAAGCATTTCTAGTGACCAATATGTCCAGCACTCCTAGCTAACTCAGTAAATTCACTCATGCAATATAGATGACATTTTTCTGTATATGTGTGTGTATATAAAAATATGCCCCTACACACAGAAGTCCAATTTACCCCTTTTTCTGTTTCTACTCTCTTCTCAATAGAAGAGAAATTTTCTCCCTAGAAGGGAAACTATAGGAGATTACATTTGCCTAGTAGTCATTATCCAAATCACCACAATTATGAGGTAATACAGCAAGGGAAACTTATAAAATGAGAAAGTCCATAACAAACTGACCACCTATAAAGTTTGTTCCCCTCAGACATCCCTCTCCACTTAATGTCAGTCTGCTGAGTCACAAAATCCATGTTTTAAGTCAGTATAAGAGGTATTTTTGTTTGTTCCTCCTGATCCAATTTCTCCCTTTCAGTTTTTTTTTTTTTTTTTTTTTTTTCCCAAGACAGAATCTCACTGTGTCACCCAGGCTGGAGTGCAATGGCACAATCTCAGCTCACTACAACTTTTGTCTTCCGGGCTCAAGCAATTCTCCTGCCTCAGACTCCCTGGTACCTGGTATCACAGGCACCTACCACCACGCCTGGCTAATTTTGGCATTTTTAGTAGAGATGGGGTTTCACCATTTTGGCAAGGCTGGTCTTGAACTCCCAACCTCAGATGATCCACCTGCATTGGCCTCCCAAAGTGCTGGGATTACAGGCACGAGCCATCGCGCCCAGCCCAATTTTCCCCTTTCTACCCAACTTTTTGTCCTGGGAAGCTGAACTTTATCAGTGTAATCAAGGGACTTCCTTACTCTCTGGAATCCATTAGGGCTTGGCCAGTGGGAGTCAGTGGCAGGAGACCAGAAGACAGGAAGAGAGTGAAATCAGGGCAATGGCTCTCTCAGCTCCCTCTCAGCTGGGTTAAAGGAACAACTGTGACCTAAGTCACATCTCCTTTGAG
Source organism: Plecturocebus donacophilus (assembly GCA_004027715.1). NCBI lineage: Eukaryota > Metazoa > Chordata > Mammalia > Primates > Pitheciidae > Plecturocebus > Plecturocebus donacophilus. Next base: position 10,807 of record PVKP010038949.1, read on the forward strand.
GCAGCTCTCCCCTGTGGCTACAGCTCTCTGCGTCACAGGTGGGTTGGGGGAGGGGTCGTAGTGGATTCCTGCTGATGCTGACCCAGACATCCTTCAGCAGCCTTTTCTTGTTTCCCTCAACCCTGCCCAACAACATTTTGTAAGTTTTCTTTACTAAACTCTCCTCAATTAAGCAGTCTGAGTATGCCATCTGTTTCTTGCAGGGACCAGGGCTGATATGATTTGCCCGACCTTAATCGTCGGATAGTAGCACAAGGCCACACAATACAATGAAAGGGCAATGCAAGTCAATTGCGCAGTGAAATAACACCTCTTGCAAAAGATGGTGAGATTTCATGGAGACAAAAGTGATGTTGGAGAATTGTACGAATCACATGGAGAACTATTAATCTGTTTAGTTTGGCAATTTCTCCTTTATAAGTGGAAAGGAAAACCAATGCTTAGGCATTGCAAAAGAAAGAGAGTGATTTTTCTTTCTGAGATGGAGTTTCACTCTTGTTGCCCAGGCTAGCGTGCAATGGCACAATCTCAGCTAACTGCAACCTCCACCTCCGTGGTTCAAACGATTCTCCTGCCTCAGCCTCAAGAGTGGTTTGGAACTACAGGCACATGCCACCGCAACCAGCTAATTTTTTTTTTTTTTTTTTTTTTTTTAGTGGAGATGGGGTTTCACCTTGTTGGCCAGGCTGGTCTCAGACTCCTGAATCTCATGATCCGCCCATCTCAGCCTCCCAAAATGCTGGGATTACAGATGTGAGCCACTGTGCCTGGCCAGAAAGAGAGTGATTTTAATGTCAAAGGATTAAGAGAGGCAACAGGCAAACATATGAATCCTTTGCATCTCATTTTTTTTTTAATAAAAGAGACGCTTTCCTTATGGTTGTGATTAACACTCTGTGTGAAGTAAAGGATGTCCTGATGAGCTACTCTACTCTGAGGGCCTCCCTTTTGAGTTGGGATTTGGCCTCCAGAATCACACAGCCTGAAGTTCAGGTTCCAGCTCCATCCCCTGCTACCACTTCGGCCTGGGAAACTGTCAATGAGGCATTCTTTGAAACACTCAGCACAGGTCTCAGGCATGTGGTAAACACTCGGCTCACATCAGCTCCTACCAGAATTACTAGGATTATTGTGCCATTAGTAGTTCTACTTAACATATGACTGTTCAACATAGTATCCATTTTACTAAAGTTCAACCCTTAAATATTGCTTGGTTTTTACCAGTTTCAGAATGATTAGACTTAAAGAAGAAAAGACTAATGGAACTAAAACAGGATCTCTACCTTTTAAAGAAAGTTATACATAATTCAAATAGAAATATCAAAACAAGTAGCAAGAAATATCAACAAACAGAAGTCTTAAAAAAACAGAAAAGGTAAATAAACTAAGATAATCAAAGTAAATGGGAAAAAGTTCTTTTCTAAAGGACAAATGCCAGGTAAAATACAAACTTTAAGTAAGCTTCTAGGCTCCTAACATATAAATCAAATTAATAAAGGAATATTAAAATTTAAAGAATAAAGACTCCTAGGAAAATGCTTAACATGAAGCAGGGTTTATGGTATTTCCATTCAAACAAGTTCAAATTCAATGTAAAATGTATTTCAATTATAATGAGAAATTGAATCATTTTATAAATTGATTAATCAATGTCAAAATTAAAGTTAGCAGGAATATTCATGTGCCGAAACACATAGCATCAAAAGACAGAAAGCAACAATTTTAAGACAAAAAGTAATTAACAAATCCAGAAGGAAGGGCTACATTAACAAAGATGTTTCAGCCAATGGCATATTGAGTTTGAAAATAATAGCCAACTCTTAGCTTCTGTTCTTTAGAACAGTTCCCCAAACAATAAGCACTCTTGTGCCATAGGATCGCCTGAGCCCTTAGGTCGTCTACAGAGCTTAGGGCTGCTGAAAACTTCAGGTTGGCCACCTCCAGGTTGAGCAGCTTTTTCTGGGACTCCTTAATGACAGCCTAAGCTGACTAGAGTCTGACCACATGGCCCACAGTATGCCAAAGACAGAATACAAGGAGCTACACCTGGCTCTCTCCACTGCCCTGCATACATTGAGTACGAGCCAGGAAGTGTCTACCGCCTGGGTGTCTGATTCCACAACCACCCAAAGAGATCTGCAGGGGCCCTCATGGAGCGGGAAATTTCACTGAGGGGTACCCAAGGAGGAAGTCACACAGCAGGGATGAGGCTGGGCGTCACGAAGAGTGAGCAGGAACACGTCCAGGTCTCAGCCCTAAAACTCTGTCATTATATACTTTGGACATTTCTTTCCCAAAATTTGCTAGGAGCAGAGCAATACTCCTAGCAATGTGTGCACAAACTGCAAATAAGGGCTTTATTACTATTTTTTTTTTTTTTTTTTTGAGAAGGAGTCTCGCTCTGTCACCCAGACTGGAGTGCAATGGTGTGATGTTGGCTCACTGTGACCTCCGCCCCCTGGGTTCAAGCAATTCTCCCATCTCAGCCTCCCAAGCACTATTTTAAAACATTGATATGTAGCTTAGTTGAACAGAAAATCCATTCGCAGTTCACGATTTCTTTCTTTCTTTCTTTCTTTTTTTTTTCAAATACAGGGTCTCCACTCTGTTATTCAGGCTGGAGTACATTGGCCCAATCATGGCTTACTGCTGCCTCAACCTCCTAGGCTCAAGGGATCCTCTCACCACAGCTTCCCAAGTAGCTGGAAATACAGGCATGCACCACCACACCTGGCACTATTTTTAACTTTTTGTAGAGACAAAATCTCACCATGTTGCCCAGGCTGGCCTCGAACTCCTTGGCTCAAGTGATCCTCCAGCCTTGGCCACCTGAAGTGCTGGGATTGCAGGAGTGAGCCACTGTGCCTGGCCCACAATTTATTTCAACAATGCATTTTTCAAGAAAAGTAAAGAAAGACTATTAAATTCTTTAAACATAATTGTAACTGTTGTAACATTTTGAGTGGTTATTTGTAAAAGTTTACATTTTTCTGACCTATTGTGTAAAGAGTTTGTATCAATGGTAAAGAAGTATTTGAAGAAATTATTCTTAAAAAGTCTTGCCTAGGAATTGTATGCAGCCGATCACAAGAGAATTAAAAACAGTGTTTTTATGAAAATTTGGCATTTATTTTAAAACATTATTTCCTAAAATAATGTTTCAAATACATAAGACCAACCAATAAAAATGAGACACACACACACACCAAATATTGGCTAACATTGTGAATTGAAAGTCATGTACCTGTTTAAAGCTCAGTAAGCCATTTAAAATTTATTTTGGTGATGTAATATAGTCAACCCTACATGGTATCAACTTAATGATTTTTTTTTTTTTGCCTCCTGACATGCTTTAATACCATGTATGAGGACTTATCACCATCCTGTTCCTGTGCTTTCAGCATCTCATTTGTATGCAAATTCTCGTGTATGCATCTTATTCTTTGGTAAATGCTACCAGCAGATTGAGTGTCTCTGTAATTATGTTCCATCCCTGTCGGCCCTATTTGTGTCTTATTATATCACTGCTGCAGTCCCTGCTTCATGTTCCAGTCATGAATTACATTCAGAGTGGCCCAGGCAGCAATTTTTCTTACTGGTGATGGGCTGCTCCACATCTCTCCTCTGAATGCATTCCTCGCTTACACAATGTCTTTCTAAAATGCATGCATGAGACTTGTGCCTCCTTTCCTTTTGTTTCCTTTTTTTTAATCTACTTTTTATTTTCTTAAGAGTAGGGGCTGCAGCCTCTAACTTCTGGGGGCAAACTATCCGCTTGCCTCAACCTTCTGAGCAGCTGGGACTGCAAGCCTATGCCACCACACTTGCCTAATTTTTAACTTTGTATAGAGACAGGGTCCCACTATGTTGCCTAGGCTGGGCTTGAACTTCTGGCTTCAAGCGGTCCTTCCACTTCAGCTTCCCAAAGCACTGAGATTACAGGCATGAGCCACAATGCTTTTAGCTACTTTTAAAACGAGATGTCATTTGATTCTAACAGAGATACGTTGTTCAACTAACTAACTTAACCTCTTCTCATTTTCTTCCTTTTTTTCTTGAGATGAAGTCTTGCTCTATCACCCAGGTTGGAGTGCAATGGCACTATCTCAGCTCACTGCAACCTCTGCCTCCTGGGTTCAAGTGATTCTCCTGTCTCAGCCTCCCGAGTAGCTGGGATTATAGGCTTGTGCCACCACTTTCAGTTAATTTTTTTTTGTATTTTTGTAGGCATGTATTTCACCACATTGGCCAGGCTGGTCTCGAGCTCCCAACCTCAAGTGATACACCCGCTTCAGCCTCCCAAAGTGCTGGGATTACAGGTGTGAGCCACTGCCCCTGGCCACCTCTTCTCATTTTCTCCTCTGGTTTGATTTATGTGATTCTAACATATGAGGTAAAATCACTTTATATACATGTGTATGTTTTGGGTTGTTTATAACAAGGCTGAGTAATCTAATGAAAATTTCATGTGGGACAGCCATGCCAGGAATAAATATTATGCATATAGATTTACATACAAATATAAACACAATGTGTACACCTGTCTTAACACATACATACAAGTGTATGGGAATGAAGTGTGTGTGTGTGTGTGTGTGTGTGTAGAGAGAGAGACACAGATTGTATGCTCTGGAGCAGTCATGCCTGTATTTAAACCCTAAATCATTTTTTGGTTTTGTTTTGGAGATGGAGTCTTGCTCTGCTGCCCAGGCTGGAGTACAGTGGTGCTATCTCAGCTCACTACAACCTCCACCTCCCAAGCTCAAGCAATTCTCCTGCCTCAGCCTCCCCAGTAGCTGGGATTACAGGCACACGCCACCACACCCGCCTAGTTTTTGTATTTTAGTGGAGACAGAGTTTCACCATGTTGGCCAGGCTGGTCTCAAATCCCTGACCTCAGTGATCTGCCTGCCTTAGCCTCCCAGAGTGCTGGGATTACAGAAGTGAACCACCATGCCCGCCCCTAAATCTATTATTAATGATCTGTTTGACCTTGGGCAATTCCTTAAACATCTGTGCCTCATTTTCCTCATTGGTAAAATGAGGCTAAGATTAAATACATTAATGTAATCATAGAAAGTGCTTCTCGGTGCATAGTAAGCTTCAGAAAATGACAGCTTTTTTTTTATTATCACATAGTATAAACAAGAGATATACACAGAACAGGCATTGATTAGATTCAATCCCCTGTTCACTCAGCCAAAATTCGTGGTACCTGCTGAGAGCAGCTACCCTGCCAGCTGTGACATGGGAGTCCTCAGGGTCAATGAATATGAAGTCGGTGTCTGATGGGCATTCATGACCCTCCTCCCTCCTTGCCCATTCCTGTACCCAACCTCACACCAGGGCAAAGTGGGCCACCAACACCTAGCCTGGTTGGAAATTATGATAAATGGTCCTAGCCAGCTCTAACCAGTCTTCCCTCACCCACTGCCAGCTTAGCTGTGCCTTTGCTCAATGGGGATTCCTATACACATGTCTCTGTCCCCTCTCAGCCTCACGAAGAGACTCACACAGCCCCTCTGTGTCCTTGCCATCCTTGTGCCCAGAGAGTGCAGGCTGCGTGGGCTTGTTTCCAGGGTCCTGGAGGACAGGACAGGCTGTGTTTCCTATGGCCTCATTCCCAATCACAGGGCACGACTCGTCTGCAAGATGCACTTCTTCCCTCCAGGAAAACCAAAGGAACTTTGCATGGTAAACAGGGAAACAGTCCAGGGGAGCTACAGCCATAGACACAGTCCTTCTTGGAGGTGGTGGTGAAGCCCCGGGTTTCTCCTGCTGGAGAAGTGGGGCCTGCTTGGTGCACAACATTCCTGCCACCAACCTGCTTGGACACAGAGCATGGCCCAGAACTCTCCCACCATCCTCTAGCATCACACCTTGCTCTGCTGGTTCCCCAGGCTGTCTGGGCATCCAAGAGACCAAAACCAAAGGTTCATCCTGCGTCAGCACTATGGCAAGTCTTCCCGACCTTTCTAGAGCAAAGCTACCCCAGGAAAGGAGAAGGGTCCAGATACAGCCAGCCACATCACTTCTGTGAAAAGCTCTGCAGTTTATGACCTGCTTTGCAGCAACCATGCCCCTGTGGGAGGATAGGTATTGATTGGGATTTCCATTTTACAGCTGGGGAGACTGAAGCTCCAGGATGTTACAACTTGCTCGAGGTTACACAGTGACCATTTGACCAAATTGGTGCTCAAGTTGGTTTTCCCCCACTGCAGTCTAGTAACCTTTTCATTCATTTATTCACTAGACAAATATTTATTGAGGTCCTACTATGTACAACAGGTCCCACAGAGACAGACATGGCCAGGGCCAGCACCGCCTCCACCTCACAAAGCCTCCAGTCACAGGCAGGATATACACGAGTGACTGATTGATTGTAATTAAGTGGGGTGGATGTTGCGGCAGAAGAAGTACATTTATTAAACATCATGCTAGATCTTCTGCCAGAGGCTGGAAATAATTTTAAATGAATGAATATTGTGATCAGTCCAGCCTCCAGGGATCTGTTGCTGCTCACACTGGATGTCTGCCTTCAGCATGTCCAGCCGCTGGCCATAGCAGGGATGTCTGCACAGGGCAGATGGTGGCAGCAGGCTCCTCTGAGTCCTCCCAGGCAGCTCAGGGACAGCAAGGACCTCACACAAACGCACAGTGGCCAGAGAGGTTGCTTGGAGTTTGGCGGGCAGCAGGGGAAAAGTGGAGGGCAACCTGGATGTGGTGTGGCTGGAGATGTCCACACCTAAATAGCTCGCAGAGAGTGCCTTCTCAGGACTTCTGTTTCAATTGTATACTAAAAAGTTAACTTTTTTTTTTTTTTAGAGACAGAGCAGTGGTGTGATCATAGCTCTCTGCAGCATCAACCTCCCCAGATCAAGTGATGATCCTCCCAACTTGGCCTCCCGAGTAGCAGGTACTATGGGTGTGTGCAACCACGCGCAGCTGATTTTTTATTTTTTGTAGCAACAGGGTCTCACTATGTTGCCTAGGCTGGTCTCAAACTCCTGGACTCAAGCCATCCTTCCACCTCAGCCTCCAGAGTAGTTGGGACTGTAGTGCATGGTGCCATGCCTGGCTTTTTTTTTTTTTTTTTTTTGAGAATGGAGTCTCACTCTGTCGCCAGGCTGGAATGCAGTGGCACAATCTTGGCTCACTGCAACCTCTGCCTCCCAGATTCTAACAATTATCCTTCCTCAGCCTCCCATGTAGCTAAGATTACAGGCATGTGCCACCACACCTTGTTAAATTTTGTATTTTTAGGAGAGATGGGGTTTTACTATGTTGGCCAGGCTGATCTTGAACTCTTGACTTCGAGCAATCTGCCCACCTCAGCCTCCCAAAGTGCTAGGATTACAGGCATGAGCCACCATGTCTGGCAACCTAGCTATTTTTTTAATTTTTAATTTTTTGTGTAGACAGGGTCTCACTCTGTTGCCTAGGCTGGTCTTGAACTCCTAGCCTCAAGCAATCCTCCAGCCTCAGCCTCCCAAAGCACTGGGATTACAGGCATAAGCCACCATTCCTGGCCAACTTTTTAATTAAAATGAAGACATTCTGCCTTAGAAGTAGTAGCTCTCCTTGGTATGAAATTTATAAATTTTATAAGGAGTTTACAGAATAGCGAGGTAAACAAACAGAATAACCATCATGATAATCCCCACCACTTGCTGAATACTGACAACATCCTGAACACACACTATGTTGTTTAATTTCTACAGTCACTCTGTAAGTGGGTACTGTATAGATGAGGATGCTGAAACTAACATCCCCAAGGTACCCCTGCTAGTAAATGGTAGAGTCTGGACCCAAACCCAGGTCTTTCTGGAGGCAGAGCCCACCCTCCTGACCGCCAAATTGTTCCCAGTATCATCTGATATGAAGGCAATGGCTTCAGTGCCAGCCACACAAGGTGAGGAATTCTGCTTTGAGAGGAGTAGGAGGAAGGGTTTTTAACACCCATGGGAATCTGCCAGGTAGCCAATGGACGTGAAGGCACCCTGAAAGAGGAAATAGCATGTGCAAAGCTTGGCCCGAAGCAGCCTGAAAGCGTGAGAAACCGCGAGTGGTGTGGGATTGCTGGGTGGTGAGGAAGGAAGCAGTACCAAGGGTGGCGAGAGATGGTGTTGGGGAGTGAGCAGAGGCCGCTGAATCCAACATCTCGCCTGCCCAGCCATGGAGCCTTGGGATTTTCCTGTGGGTGACAGGGAGCCATTGAAGAGTTTAAGGACGGGTCGTCCGGTGAGGGGAGTGTATTGTCATCATTTTGTAGTCTTTTGCAGAGAAAATTTGGAGGCGGCTTGGAAAAACTCAGGAGCCTGACATGTGGGCGATGAGTTAGGAGGTCACGTGTCCCCACATTTCTAACTTTGTATCCTCTTCAGCAAAAAAGTCTTTGCCGCCTATTCTGAGCAGATGTATAATTGTTCACAAGTGACATCCAATACAACTGTATTCACACATTGCATGCATTGACACATACACAAAATGGAAACACTAAAAACACGACGTAAAAATAGACGTAAGTCTTGGAACTCGATGGAGGTGGTGGCGCCGTAACATTGTGCGTGTACTCAATGCTACGGGACTCCCCATCTCAAAATGGCTCGTTTTTCGGAATGCGAATCTTAACTAAATACAAAAACCAGGAAGTGGGCGGATAGACATTCAAGTCCTCGCGGCTCGGTATCCCTCAGTGAATGGTCTGGTGTGCCCTGGGTGCACGTACCCCCGGCGATGACGGCAGCGATGGCGGGCCATGGAGGGAGGGCGTGGCTGTGGAGATGGGGACGAGGAGAAGGACCTGAGGAGTGGCTGAAGGGGCAGAGTGCGCAGGGCTTGGTGATGGACGGTGGACGAGTGTTCAGGAAAGGGAAGGACACGGGAAGCCACCCCACTTCCAGTCTGGGTATAAGACAAAGGTTTTCCCGTTGCCAGGGACATAATTTCCCAGGGCTTGGGGTAGGATTGGGTGGGGAAGTTTCTAGGTCTCCAGTCTGAGGATAAGGATGAACATGTTTGGATGAGGATAACGGAGGCTGAGACCTGAAGAAGCCAGAGTAGCAGCGGCAAAGCAAGAGGCCAGAAGATGGTAAACTCAGGAGCGGGCGGAGGCCCGAGGAGCAAGCCGGGACCACACGGGCGGGCGTTCACAGCCGCACGGTGAGCAGCGAGCGGGGCCGACGGCCCAGCAGGGGCTCATCCCGGGCAGTGCGGCCGGGGCGCCGCCATGTTCCCGAGAACAGCAGGAGCTCGTGGCGCTGTGGATGTGGGCTTGGCAAGCAGCATCTGGAAGGGGAGAGCAGGAACCGTGAGGCAGAGAGCGGAGCTTGCAGGAGGGTGAAGATTAAGACCAAGGAATGGAAGCCTGACGGTGTGAGAGGTCACCTGACAAAAGCCGGGAGAAGATGGCACCATGGCGGCCCGCCAGACGTTCTGGGAGGAAAGAAATGGTCAGGGCTACAGGGGAGGCAAACACAGCAGGGGAGGCAGGTAAGAGGGGGCCTGAAGAAGCATCCACTGGTGAATCTCTGGTGTCGTTAGTGAAAATAATTCCAGGATGAATGGGGAGAAGGAAGGGCGTGGGGCAGGAAGCCCAGCGCGGTGGGTTGACGGCCTGGGAGATGAGGAGGTAACCCCTGGCATGGAGGTTACGTAGAGCAGCCTTGGGCCATCTGATTCCTCACCTAAGACTCTTCTCCTTTCCTGGTG
>PVKP010038950.1:0-20511 GCA_004027715.1 Plecturocebus donacophilus
TTTTTCCCCAGGCACCTGACTAGAGTGCAGTGGCTCGATCTCAGTTCACTGCAACCTCTGTCTCCCGGGTTTAAACAATTCTCCTGTCTCAGCCTCCTGAGTAGCTGGGACTACAGCTGCGCACCACCACGCCCAGCTAATTTTTGTATTTTTAGTAGAGACGGTTTCACCATGTTGGCCAGGATGGTCTCGATCTCTTGACGTGGTGATCTGCCCACCTCTGCCTCCCAAACTGCTGGGATTACAGGCGTGAGCCATGGTGCCAGGCCTGGGCACTGAAATTTTAAAAGCTTTCCCAGTTTTGGCATGGTGGCTCATGCCTGTAATCCTAGCACTTTGGGAGGCCCAGGTGGGAGTTTGAGGCCAGGGGTTCAAGGCTGCAGTGAGCTATGATCACTACTACACTTCAGCCTGGGAGAGACAGCAAAATCCCGTCTTAAAAGAAAACTCCCAGGAAGGTCTAAATGTGCAGCCAAGGATATCCAGAGAAACAAGGAAGATGATGAAGTTTTTGGCTCTAAGCTTTTGTGTTTATCATTTGCCCAGGGTTCCTAGCTGGGTATGTAGTGAGTGTGTGAAGGACACTGATGAATTGATGAGCTCAAGAACCCACTGTCCTTCGACAACTCAGAGGCTGCGCCGTCTCTCTGCCCACCATCCTCTCCTTCTTGCCCTTGTCAGATCTCAGACTGACCCCTGCCTGGCCCCACCTAGCTGATTCCTCAGCCCCAGCCACAGAGCCACTCACCATCTTGATGGGCCGGAAGGACATGAGCCGATCACTGCGATAGCTGCTCGACCATGTGTCCCAGCGAGGGTACTCGCCTTTCTCCAGGATGAACATCTCCCCGCGGAAGCTGGACTGCTCAAAGGCGACCCAGCTGGACACAAGAAGGAGCGTGAGGCAGACAGGAGAAAAATGGTTAGTAGAAGCCTGCATTTCATACGTGCCTTTCTCTCCTGTGGCAAGGCAGCCTGGAGGCCAGTAGGAAAGTCCAAAGAGGCCCAACGTGTCTGGGTCTGATTTTAGGCTATGACACTTAAAAGTTGTGTGACTATGGGCAAGTGACTTCGCCTTTCTGAACCTTTGTTTCTCATCTACACTCATATGCCTATTTCCTTAGAGTTGGTGAAGGATTAAGTGAGATGAATGTGTGTGATTATTTGAGCACGCTGTTTCTCTAGATGCAGGGTTCACGTGTGCTTCAAGTACTATGAGGACTTGGAGCCAAGAAACACATAGACATTTTAAACTGGACGCCAGATAGAACATCTGTTTGATGCTAACGTGCCTTTATCAATTACTAATCTCTCCTTTTTTTTTTTGTAACAAAGGGAGAAAAGGCCACTAGCCCAGAATCTCCAGCACACATGGTGTCATAGCAACATTGTAATACTTTTGTGTTCATTGCTAATTTTGTATGGATACTTTTTACTTATAGGAAATAATACTAGCTTCCATTGATAAAAAGTGGTGTAAAGTTTCTTTAAAAATGTGTTTATTTGTAAGCAGGGTCGGGCCTGGTTAGTACTTGGATGGGAGACTACCTGGTAATACCGGGTGCTGTAGGCTTTTAAGAAAAAAGAAAAAAAAAGAGAGAGAGAGGAAAAAAAGAAAAAGAAAAAAAAAGAAAAGAAAAAAAGTGTGTTTATTTGGCTGGGCAAGGTGTCTCATGCCTGTAATCCCAGCACTTTGGGAGGCCAAGGCAGGCGGATCACCTAAGATCAGGAGTTCAGGACCAACCTCCATGATTGCCAACACGGTGCAATCCTGTCTCTAGTAAAAATATAAAAAGTAGCCCGACAGTGGCTCACACCTGTAATCGCAGCACTTTAGGAGGCTGAGGTGGGAGGATCATGAGGTCAGAGGTTCAAGACCAGCCTGACCAATGTGGTGAAACCCCGTCTCTACTTAAAAATACAAAAATTAGCCGGGCATGATGGCAGGCACCTGTAATCCCAGCTACTTAGGAGGCTGAGGCAGGAGAATTGCTTGAACCTGGAAGGCGGAGGTTGCAGTGAGCTGAGAGCATGCCATTGCACTCCAGCCTGGGCAACAGAGCGAGACTACGCCTCAAAAAAAAAAAAATTAGCTGGGCATAGTGGCAGGTGCCTGTAATCCCAGCTACTCGGGAGGCTGAGGCAGGAGAATCACTTGAACCTGGGACATGAAGGTTGCAGCGTTGAGATGAGATCGTGCCATTGCCCTCCAGCCTAGGGGACAAGAGTAAGACTTTGTCTCAAAAGAAATGTGTTTATTTGTGTTTAGCAGGATCGTTTTAAAGGAAATATATTAAATAAACAACAGACTCTAAGGTACAGGGGACAAATTAATACAGGTGTTTTCATCCTTGCTGGGTAAACACTGCCTGGCATTTGGGAGATACTTAGTAACTACTATAGGGCAATGGGAAGGGAATGATGGTAATATCTACCCTCAGATACCTATGATAATTTAACGTGATAGTGCATAGGAAGGTGCTAGGCTCCTTACAAGGACTAATTCGAAGTTTGAAATTAAATGGAAGATTTTCCTGGCTTTCCCAGTGAAGACTTATTAAGGATAGAAGGTGAGCTTGTATTGGAGAGACCAGGGATTGTGGCAATGTGGGTGAAGTAGATACGGTGGTCCCCATTCCATAGATGAGAAAGCTGAGACTAAGGAACCCCTTGACCTTTTCTACCTATGTGTTCAAGAGTTCTCAGGGAACAAGAGAGGGATGCGGGGACACCGACATTAGCGTCTTCTCCGAGGGGGCTGCTGGGACCCTGCTGTCCCCTGAAGGAGATGAGGATGATGGACTATCACCCTGGGCTAAGAGAGAAGGCATCACAAGGGCCTCAGGTCTTTGTGGTTAACAATGAGTAACCACAATGGAGTGAATTAAAGATACGTTTGCCTTCTCAGAATAGAGTTGAATTTGCCTCAGCCCTGTCTGGTCTGGAGTAGAAGAGAAATAAATGGAAGAATAGATGGATGGATGGACAGATGAATGGATGAGTAGATGAAAGGATGGTTGAATAGATGGACAGGTGGATGGGTAGGTGGATGAATGAAGGGATTGTTGAATGGATAGATAGGTAGATGGATGAGTGGGCAGATGGACAGATTTATAGATGGGTGGGTGGGTGATGGAGAATAAACAGTGGGAAGGGGTATGTATGCATATTAATGGAGAATAAATGTATGTGTGGATAGATCTGTAGATGAATGGGTAGATGCATGAGTAAGTACATGGATGATGAATAAATGGGTGGATAGATGCATGGGTGAATAACAAGGGAGCCTTGGAATGTGGTTTCATGTAGGAGTTAAGAGGACAGACCCTGGAAACAGACAGAACTGAATTCCAATCCAAGCTTGCCATGTATTTGCTGCATGAACCTGGGCAGCACTTAGGCTTGCTAAGCTTTAGTAACAGAGAAGAAATGATTGCATCTGCCTCGTTGGGAGGCTATGAGGGCCAAAAGAGGGAATGTGGCTGGGTGTGGTGGCTCATGCATGTAATCCCAGCGCTTTGGGAGGCTGAGGCAGGTGGATAGCAAGGTCAGAAGTTCGAGACCAGCCTGGCCAATATGGTGAAATCCCGTCTCTACTAAAAATACAAAAATTAGCCAGGCATGGTGGTGGGCACCTGTAGTCACAGCTACTCAGGGGACTGAGGCAGGAGAATTGCTTGAACCCGGGAGGCAGAGGTTGCAGTGAGTTGAGATCATGCCACTGCACTCCAGCCTGGGCAACAGAGCAAGACTCTGTCTCAAAAAAAAAAAAAAGGTGGAGGGAATGCATGGGACAGATATAGCACAGAGTAAAGCCCCAAATTAATACTGTTTATGATTAAAGAGAGAGGGAAATGGAGGCTAGGCTTATGGAAAAACAGACACTTAAAATCAGACACTGATTTTAAATGTTTACGTCTATCCCTTTTCTTATCTCCCATGGTTCATTTCAACCTGCAAGCAAAGAGGGAGGGTAGGGCAGGAATTTTAATTTACAAGATATGGAAACTGAGGCTTAGAAGGGTTCAGCCCCCAGCCTGAGGTCACACGATGGTGTCAGGTGGCAGGCTGTAGTCTCTGGGTTTCAGGCAGGCAGGCTTCCCCACCTCTGTGCTGAAGACAACCTCTCCTCACTTCCCCATGCCCACCCCACCCTCTTCATTCTTTTTGCCCATGGTCCTGCCAGTGCCCACACAGACCCAGGCCCCCAGACCACAGGTCCATTTCTATGCCCATCAGGCACAGCCCCAAGGCACACGTCAGAGACCAGCTGCATCTTTGTTTGAGGAGAAATACTCTGGGTTTGAGTCACTGGTACTGAAAAAAGCCTGAAAACCCAAGCTGGCCACATCTGGTAGCTTCTGCTCCCAGCTAGGTTTTGGGGCTGAGGGTGGAGCTGAGGCTGCATTGACCACACTGAGGGTGGAGTGGGTGCAGGAGGTAGAAATAGTCCTGGGGAGGCTCCAAGGTGGGCTGGCTAAATTCACAGGGCAGTGAGCTGGGTATGTGACCATAGGAGTCACCTGCCGTGTTTGGGTGCCCTCAAGGTGACAGGCTCATGCTGTATGATCTCCCTCAGACCTCAGAGTAATCCTGTGAGGAGTGGTGAGGGCCATCATTCTCCCCATTTCAAAGATGGGAAAACTGAGGCTTGGACACTGAACAAGTCAAACAGGGGAAGTCAGAACTCAAACCCAGGCTTGTCTGACCTCAAAGCCCATCTCAGAATGGGCTCAAAATACAGGCTGACTGGAACCCTTGGGGGCTTTCAAAGTGAGGAGACAAGAGCAAACAAGCCACGTGGATCTTGTCCTGGGGCTGCCCCTCCACCCTGACCTCAGCGCACACAGGTTGGACATGGAGCAGCCGCTCTACCCAAGGTTAGCTATGTTTGCTTTATATGGGAGTCGCTAAGACTCAGGAAGCCCCAGAGACAGGAACAGGCAGCGAAGCATGGTGATTAAGAGCTTTGGGAGTGAAATCGATCAACCTGAGTTGAATCCTGGCTGTGCCACTTGCCACTAGGGCACCTTGGGCAAGAAACTTACCCCCTCTGAGCCTCAGTCTTTCCGTCTGTCAAGTGGGCATAAGAATAGCCCCTCCCTCCTACGTCACTGTGAATCATCAAAGTGCGGCCCCAAGTCAGTGGCTGGCACCGAGTGGGGGCTTCACAGATGCTTCTCATTACTCCCAGGCAGCTGGACACTCAGGAGAGGGGACAGCGAGTGGACATGTCACTCTGGCCTCTCTCTGCCCTCAGCGATGGGCTAGAAGCCGCATTTCTCCAGAGCCCAGAACCACGGCTTACTGCCAGTGTAATCTTATGCTAATTGGATCACCTCTCCAAGCCTCAGTTTCCTCATCTGTAAAATGAGATTGAGAACAATTCCTCCCTCTCCGGTTTGATGGGAGGATTGGAAATAACATCTGTGCCAGGAGCACGAAAGGCCGCGGGCACCGAGCAGATGCTGGAGAAATGGCAGCTCCTGTGGTGTGGTCGTCTTACGGTGGCAGAGCGGGTGCCCCGCCTCCGCCCGACACTCACGGTCCCGAGGAGACGATGATGCTGCGCACACGGTCGAAGCCACGGTCTCCCAGGTTCGAGCACTCCCCCGAGAATTCCATCCGACGGCCCTGGAAGTTTTCCTGATCGAAGACCACCAGCTGTGGGAGAGAAGCCCCGAAGCCGGGGGCGGAGTGAGGGGGAGTCAAAAACCCATTCAGGATATAGATAAATAAAAGCAGGCAGTGCAGGGGTCACCTGAAAGTGTGATGAGCCATGGTTTGTGAGATGATCCTGTCCTCCTACTCCCCGATTCTTTACCTTTGTGTGTGTGTGTGTCTCACTTTCTCGCCCCAGCTGAAGTGCAGTGGCATAATCACAGCTCACTGCAACCTCTGCGTCCCAGGCTCAAGCGATCCTCCCACCTCAGCCTCCTGAGTAGTTGGGATTACAGGCAGGCAGCACCATGCCCAGCTATTTTTTTTATTGTTTTGTGGAGACAGGGTTTTGCCATGTTGCCAGGCTGGTCCCTAACTCCTGAGCTCAAGTGATTGGCCCTCCTTGGCTTCCAGAAGTGTTGGGATTACAGGCGTGAGACCTTGCACCTGGCCTCACGCCCTAATTCTGAAGCAAAGATCTGCGCCATGATTAGGAACTTAGAAACTTCCCTTTCAGCCTTTCTTTGTGCTGTTCCTCCTGCCTGCAATGCCTTCTCTACCACACATCTCCAGCTTGGAGCTCCCGCCGTCTAACTAAAGTTCCCTAACTCATGTTCTAGGTTCAATATTCTGTTTTAGGCTCAGATGCCACCTTCTCCATGAAGCCTTCCCTGATTGCCCCCTCCCCCATCGGCCTTGGTTGAGTATCCTCCACTGTGCTCTCGCCAATAACAGCACAACTAACCCAGCACAGTCACTGCTGTTTTGCTTTCGGGTCTCCCTCTCTCTCTGCACTCCCTCTCTCCCATTACCCAGCCCCTCCAAAGGCCAAGGACTCCTCCAGGGCAGAACTTGAGATTAATCCATTTCTGTATCTCCATCCCCAGCCCAGTACCTGCCATAGAGCTGATGCTCAGGAGACACTTGCAAATCCAACCCTCCACTGCAGAGGGAAACACTTGAGACAATCTTCTCTTCTCACTAAGCCTCATGTTTTGGTTCCTTGTCCACTTGCGTGGCCATTCACAGACCGAGGCAATTGTCTGCCTTCTTTGAGCCTCAGTTTCCCCAGCTGTAAGGGGGGAGGTTCACATAACCGTGACCCAGCACTTCCACTCCTACCCTTGTTCACCCAAGAGAAACTCCTATATGTGTGCCCCAGGAGACAGGGACAAGAACGTCCAAGCCAGCTGGGGGCAGAGGCTCAAGCCTGTAATCCCAGCACTTTGGGAGGCTGAGGCGGCAGATCACGAGGTCAGGAGATCGAGACCATCCTGGTCAACATAGTGAAACCGCGTCTCTACTAAAATACAAAAAATTAGCCAGGCATGGTGGCACGCACCTGTAGTCCCAGCTGCTCGGGAGGCTGAGACAGGGGAATCACTTGAACCCGGGAGGCGGAGGTTGCAGTGAGCCGAGATTGTGCCACTGCACTCCAGCCTGGTGACAAAGTGAGACTCCATCTCAAAAAAAAAAAAAAAAATCCAAGCTGTGCTGTTCACCAGCAAAGCTAGCAACCACTGAAATCGTGTTCAGCAGGAAAAAGATGGTCACACTGTGAAATACCATGCAGAAGCCAGAATGAAGGACCCGCGGTCATGCCCAACAATATGGATGGATATTAGGGATCTCATAGTAAGTGAAACGTACGAAGAAAAACTCAGAATAATCACACTGCCTATTTCAATAAGTTAAAACCCAGAAAATCAGCCGGGCACGGTGGCTCAGACCTGTAATTCCAGCACTTGGGGAGGCTGAGGCTAGGAGTTTGAGACCAGCCTGGATAATATAGCAAAACCCTTTCTCTACCAAAAATATGAAAATTTGCCAGTCTCATGACCCATTCTCAAAATAAATAAATAAATACAAAAAACGAGTAAATAAATAGACGTGTGTATATATATTTTTAAAAGAATAATGCATAAAATTGTATACAAAATCAAGCAAGCAGATTACAGACACAGGTTGAGGACAGGACAGTATTTCCTGGAGTAGGGGAGGAAAATGATGGGCTCGAGGGAGACAGCTTAGCGTTAGAAGGTTTTTAACCAAGTCCTGGCTTTTATATGCGTGGTGGGTTTGTAGGTGCATGTTACATTATTAGAAATCAACTGATGGCTAAATAGGTACATACATAAAAGCCAGCCACGCACAGAACACATGAGAGCATGTCATGAACCAAGGATCACAAAGTGACCTATTTCTGTGCACTTGAGGACAAAACCAAACCAAGCCAATCCCCAGGGGACTGGACACCTTGCTCCACAGGATCCCTTTCAGCCCAGAACACCTGGATCCATTTTCAGGAGGGTCTGAGGCCATCCTGCTGCCCCAGTCAGCCTCCAAGGACAGCTGGTTCCCTGCTGCTAAGCCAGCCCACTTCCTTTTCGTCTCCTTTTTTGTTTCTCTTGCTTTCGATAAACTCTAAGCATGTGCCTGGTTACCAGGTGTCCCTTCGGCTGTGAAGTGTTATGTTTTGGTTCTTGTTATTGTACACCTCCACAATAGGTCACTCCCTTTTATTTTTATATTTTTTTAGACAGAATCTCACCCTGTCGCTCAGGCTAGAGTGCAATGGCATGATCATGGCTCACTGCAACCTGCACCTCCCAGATTCAAGTGATTCTCCTGTCTCAGCCTCCCGAATAGCTGGGATTACAGGCACCCGCCACCACGCCAGGGTAATTTTTGTATTTTTAGAAGAGACGGGGTTTTATGTTGGCCAGGCTGGTCTCGAACTCTTGACCTAAGGTGATACACCCTCCTCAGCCTCCCAAAGTGCTGAGATTACAAGCATGAGCCACCGTGCCTGGCCCGCTTTTTCCAAGTGGGTGAAAACCGCCGGCTATTTTTGGGGCTCCCAGGAGGAGGAGGGAGGAGGAGGCCAAGGTGAGGGAAAAAGAGAGCAGAGACAGAGGATGAGAGTATGGGGAGGCAGAGCGTGAGAAAAGGGAGGGGAAATAGAAAGGAGAGGAAATAGGCCAAGGAAAGCATGAGGAAGAGGTGTGGAGGAGTAAGAGGTGAAAGAGGAAAAGGAAGAGGAGGAGGAGGGAAAAAGGAGAGACGGGGCGGCCCCCAGCCGCTGCACCCCCAGGTCCTTACCCTGTAGGTCCCTGGAGGCAGCTCCCCCGCCTTGGCGCTGGTAATAGGCACGGCCGTTGGGCCCAGGGCGGTGCCGGGAATAGGGGATGTTCCTGCAGGTGGGGCTCCCTTCCCCTTGGTATCAGGCCCTGGGTTCACCGCCACCGTGGCCGGGGCCGAGGCCTTCGCAGCCTGAGACATGGTTCCCGCCTGCAAAAGTCTATAAAGAAACCTTGGCCTTCAGGGATGACACCCCAACCCGCCTCCTGCCCTCATAGCCCCACACCCTGTGCTTCCAGCCTCCTTGGAGCTCCTTTCCTCTCTATCTCCTTCTGAAATGTAAGCCTGGAAGTTTTCCGTTCCATCCCTACTCCCCAGCCAAGACCCTCCTGTCTGGGGGCTGCTCATCCCATACATTTCTTTTTCCTCCAGGCTTTTGAGCATGCTGTTCCCTCCAGCAGCTGTCCCACCCTCCATTGCCCTGCTATGCCCTTCCCTGGCCCGCTGCAATTTTCCACACTGCTTATCACGCTGATTTGCTCGTGCAACTTCCATTTGCCTCCCCAGACTAATAACAACAAGTCCCATTTGGGAGTACTTAAGGTGTGCTGGGCACGGGGACATACATGCATTAACTCACCTGACCATGACCCTAACTCCATGGAGTAGCTGCTGTCACCCTCTGAGCAGTAGGGGACTGGAGAAGGAAGCGGCCCAGCTCAGGCCACACAACTACTAAGTGGTAGGGCTCTGATTTCAATTCAACTGGCTAGCAAAGAGCTTGGCCGTTTGCTTAACCTGCTTTATTCACCGCCCATCCCTACCACTTGGCTCTGCGCCTGGCACATAGGAGCTGCTCAATTAACATTCGTTCAGAAGATGAATGAATGCCTGCTCCCAGCTCCTTTCCCAGTCCGCTTCCTCTGGGATTCTCTGGGGGGGTTGGTGTATGGGTGCAGATACAGGCCTGGGACCAGGGCATACGGGAGGGCCCAAGAGGATGTATTTACTGCATGTGGCGGGTTCTGAAAATGAGGACTGGCTGGGTGGGCACTGGGTGGAGAGGGCTTTGATCAATTCCAACGGTTCCTTGTTGCTTTGGGGTCATGGACTCCTTTGAATGTTTGATGAATACCTCAACTTTGTCTCCAGACAAAAATAATGCCCCCTTTAACTTTGGAGACAATGTTAAGGGATCTGAGGACCACCCCGATAGCATAGATTAAGACCCTCTGGTCAAGCTGATTCCCAAACATACTCTGTGCGGAGGAGCTGGCCGGGGTAAGCAGGTCCCTCCCCGAGCCTCCTCCAGGAAGGCGGTGCGTATTCTTAGATGCCCTGTTCATCAGGGGTGGGGCCAGACATCTGGGCCACATCTGTGGCTTTCGACACTCCCCCAGGGCTGGCAGCTGGACTTAGTCCTTCCTGGAGACACTCTCATTCTCTCCCCTCCACCCTCTCCCGGTTTCTCCTCTCCTCCCTCTCTTCGCTGTTTCTCGCTTCTCTCCCTCTTCCCGCCTGTCTTCCAGCCTGTTTCTCTCTCCGCGTTCCTCCGTCCCCCACTATCTTGTTCTCTTTGCATCTTTGCTTATCTCTCTATCTGTTCTTTTTTTACTGTCTTTACTTCTCTCTCTGTTTATTCTGTCTCTGTCTCTCTCCTCTCCTTCTCCCTCCCTCCCTTTCGCTCTCTGCTTCTCTCTGTCTTTGTCTCCAGGGCCCTGCGTCTCTGACTCGCACGGTCCTGCTACCTCTGCCTCCCTTTTCTCTTCCCCTCCCGTTCGGCTCTCAGCTGCGGGTTCCCCCTTACCTGGGGACTTGCTACTTCCTGCTGGAGGACAGGCAGGCAGGCGGGTGCTATGGGTGACTAGAGGCCGACCCCCCATTTTATAGTCTGGCAGACATCGGGCCCTATAGTCTGCGGCACAAAGGGGAAGCTGGCTCAGCAGGCCTGGGCGGGGAGTGGGGCACTGGGGCCCCGACCTCGCCCGGATCACTGCAGACAGCAGCACTTTCCATTGTGAGACCAGCACACACAGCAGAAACCCTGGCCACAGCAGCTTCACCTTCCAACCCTCCCGTGTCCCCAAAGGGTCCCTGCTGGCTGCCAACTCGGGGCAGGGAAAAGGGGAGACCCTGGGAGGCAGGAGACCAGAGTTTGAATCCTGACTCAGCCCCTATGTATTGCATGGTTTTTGGTAGGTCTCTACCCCTCAGGGGGCCTCTGTGTCTGCAGTGATAAGGTGGGCACGAGTCCCTATTGGATGCCACACAGAAAAGAAGGTGACAATGAGCCTAGGAGAAGGGTTTTGTAAAGGCAGCTGTGGCTTTGATGTGGACAGCCATTTTTACGGAGTGCTTACTGTGTGCTGACCCCACGCTCTCTCTGCCAACCCCTGGGATAATCTGCCGTATTTGGGACTTTCACTACGCCCATTTCACAGAAGAGGAAAGCAAAGGCACGGAGGGGTCAGAGCCAGCCCAGGCCAGCCAGCTCTGGGCCTGTGTGCTTCCTTCTCCTGCTGTCCAGCCTTGACCTTGGCTTGAGGCCCCCTTGGCCTGACTTCCTGTGTGTAGGTAGGGGCGGGAAGCGGGGAGTCTCACTGTGCTCAGCTGGCTTGAATATTGGAGACCTGGGTCTCTCTTTAACCCACATTGGGCCCCATCCTTTCCTGACCTGTCGATGGTTACCCCTCCCGCCATCTCCCTTCCCTGCCTCTACCCAGGCCACGTTATCTGACCCGGGGGACAGGGCTGGTGGCCAGGAATGTGACTGCCTGTCTCAGAGCCTCCCGCTCACATCTTGCTCACCACTGGCTCCAGCACCTCGCTGGGCCTGGCTCGGCAGGGCTGGGCATATTGTGGGTTCTCAATGAATATCCAGTGACTAAATTGTGGTTCCGATGGATCGGGACAGAAGGTGGGGTCCAGGGTAGATAGGGAAACCAAGGCAAGGAGAGAGAAGTAGAGAGGCAGAGACAGAGAAGTAACAAAGAGAAAGGTGGGGACAGAGACACAGAGAGGCCCAGGGGACGTGGGCAGTGAAGGAGCAAGAGGGAGAGACAGAGGTCACGGCGGGGCAATCAGGCCTCAGGACTGCAGAACAGACGCCGGAAACCACAGGGTCCAATCCCCTCATTTCACAAATGGAGAAGCCGAGGTCCACGTGGAACAAGTGACTTCAACAAAGTCACACGGCGGGGACTCACGGTAGAGCTGGGGTCAGAGGGAGCCTGGGGAGCTGCTCAGCTAGGTCACCCGCAGTCGACTGCCCAGTCCCAGGCAGGGTGTAAGGGCGGGCGTCTGGATAGGCTCCTGCCTCTTGTTCGGGGGCCTGGGCTTCCTCGTGGAGCCCAGCTCTGTCTCGAGCGGCCAGCTGTGCCTCTGTTCCTCCACCCGCCTAGCACCCCCTCACTTCCCAGCCTCTCCTGGCCTTTCATCCTGGGCCAAGACTTGGTGAGTGTGGGCAGGAACTGCAAAATGGGGTAGCCGCTGGAACTGGGGCCAAGATGCCTGTGGCAGGGGGCCACCCACTGGTCTAGGCTTCAAAGCCAGGTCATCTGGGGCAGTTCCGTGCCCTCCCAACCCCCGAGGAATGGGCCATCAGCCAGAGTGTGGGGGCGGAGGAGGGGGATGGTCCACCATAGCTCCCCTCTGAGCATTTATTATTATTACTATTTTAGTCTTTATTATTTTTATTACTATATCTTTTTCTTTTTTGCCCTGCCTTACGGGGCCAATTTCTTTTATTTTTTCTTCGCTTTTGGATTTTCTGGTACTCCTCAGTATAAGGATGAAGTTTTTGGGATTAGCCCCAATTACAGATAAGGAAACTGAAGCAACTCCCTTTCCTTCCTCTCTCCCAGCCCACTTTCTCATAAAAATAGAAATGTAAAATGAAATTGGAACTCACATCGTCTTTACTCATGAACCCAATCTCTTAAGAACTATGCACTCCTGCTTTTTGATCAACAGCTAATAGTAATCATCTTTATTATTAGCAATGATAATGATGAAAATACCATACTATTTTTGTTGTTGTTTTGTTTTGAGATGGAGTCTTGCTCTGTTGCCAGGCTAGAGTGTAGTGGCGTGACCTTGGCTCACTGCAACCTCCGCTTCCCAGGATCAAGCGATTCTCCTGCCTCAGCCTCCCAATTAGATGGGACTAAAGGCGTGTGCCTCCATGCCTGGCTAACATTTCTTTTTTTTTTTTTTTTTTGTATTTTAGTATAGACGGGGTTTTACCATGTTGGCCAGGATAGTCTCGATCTCCTGACCTTGTGATCTACCCGCCTCGGCCTCCCAAAGGGCTGAGATTACAGGTGTAAGCCACCACACCCGGCCAGTACCATACAATTTTTTTATGTTGCAGGAACAATTCCAGCTGCTATTCATGTGCAATTCACATTTATCCTCACAATACCCCTGTCTCTCAGTCTAATCCCGACTTACCTTGTTATACCCATTTTACACACAAGTTAACTGAGGCTCGGAGGGATTAAGTAACATTCTTAAAGTTACCTGGCCAGCAAGAGTGGGATGCAAACCCAGGCAGTCTGGCTGTAGAGGCTGCATTCCTAGCCTTTAGTTGTCATGCTAACCCTTCATCAAAGTCACGCTTTTTTTTTTTTTGAGACGAACTCTTGCTCTATGGCCCAGTCTCATGCAATGGTGCAATCTCTTGGCTCACTGCAACCCCTGCCTCCCAAGTTGAAGCAATTCTCCTGCCTCAGCTTCCCTAGTAGCTGGGATTAAAGGCACCTGCCACCACGCATGGCTAATTTTTGTATTTTTTAGTAGAGACAGTGTTTCACCGTGTTGGCCAGCCTGGTCTTGAACTGCTGACCTCATATGATCCACCCGCCTTGGCCTCCTAAAGTGCTAGGATTACAGGCGTGAGCCACTGTGCCCGGCCTAAAGTCATGCATTTGATACAGCTGAATTTCACACCCCCAAAAGGAAATGGGTGTGGCCACTTTACAGGTCTCAGGACTCAGATATCCTCCAGGTCACCCAGGTGGTAAGAAGCAGGCCTAGATTTCATCTCGGATGACCGGGTTTCCGGTCATGCTCTTTTCCTCAGCTGTAAGAGGCTCCTCTTAGGCCAATTCAGAGGGCAGCATTTAGGGACAAGAGGCACACAGCAAATCGTACAAGTCCTGGATATTTGACAGATGTGCTACAGTTTGCAAAGTATGTTTGCAACCAACAGTTCCTTTATGATGCCCACAGAGCCATCTGGACTCATCTGCGGACCCGGCAGGCCCTGGGCTCGCCCTCTCCTCCTGCCTGACTTCCCTCCAGGTCTCCTGAGCTCCAGGCCAACTGGGCTACCAGCTGTTTCTTGTACATGTGCCCCAAGTTCCCGCCTCTGAACTTTTTCTTCAAACGTCTCTCCTTCCATCTCACTCTGTACAAATCTTCCCCATCCTTCAGAGTCTCGTTCCAATGCCTCCTCCAACAGGCAGCCTGTCCTGATTGCTTCAACTGGAAGATAAAGAAGAACGAGAGGAGGAAAGGAATAGGCATTTCCTCAATGTTTATTCAGTACCAGGCATGTTATATAACCTCGCAACAACTCTGTGGTATAGTCTGTTTCTGCCCCATTTTATAGGCAGAAATTGAGGGAAAATGACTTGCTCAAGCTCACACGGCTAGGAAGGAAGCTTCTGGACTCCTCATCTAGTGCTCGTTCTCCTGCTCTAGTCAGGAGCCCTGTGGGACCGTTGAAGGCAAATCTTCCACCTCTCTCCTTCGTCGTGGTTGATCCCTGGGGGTGGTGATCTGATCTATTCCCTCCCTGCTAAAGCCAGAGCTGCTGACAGCTTGCCATTGGCTCTCCAGCCAGGGCTGGCTTTTGTTTCTGCGGCCCAGTTGCTGAGTCGGGGATTTGTCTCCCAGGGGCCCCTCTTCCCTCCCTGCCTATAAGAGCCTGACCTCGGCTGGTCTCAGATCTGACATGTTCCCTGGGCCTATCTCGGTAAGTCCCAGGTTTGGAGAAGGGGGTGGGATCAGAGTTCTGAGTGAGCATCCCGGGAGCCCAGGTCCCTAGTCCTAGGGATGTCACTGTGTCATTCTGAATGCCATCTTCATCCTAACCAAGGATGAACCCCAACCATCAAGACCAGCGCCTGCTCCCCTCATTTAAAAACAAAATTATTCCTGTAGCCCTGTTGCCTAAATTTCCACCATTAGAGCTATCTCTGTGAGCTAGGTGCTGTCTTTGAAAGGGTTCTTTTACGCTGAGCATTTCAGCACTCACTGGGGTGACACACCCACCCACCAGCAGCCAGAGAAAATTTCCCGTAACAAGCAGATAAAGAATGCGAAATTGGGCTCAGAGGCAAAGAGACCCAGCACGGTGAGTTTTGAGATGGGGACAGGATGGAAGATGGCATTAGTGACAGATGGAAAGGACACGAGAAAGACAGGCCAAAGCCACACATTGACCCTAGGCCAGTCACTCCTGGACTTCCCGTCTGGATCCTGACTAGGTCCAAACTAGCCATCAGCATAAGGAGGAGAGCAGAGGGTCAGGGTGGGAGATGATTACATTCTTCTTTTCTGTAGGAAGGGGCCACGATGACCCTGCAATGCACCAAGTCAGCGGGACACTGGAAGGTAGGAAGCGGCATGGGGAGGGGGTGTCCAGGGCGTGTGGGAGGGTTCAGGTCCCCAGGAATCCTAGGAGAAGGACGTTATGAATGCCTGTTTCACAGAAGTACAATCAAGCCTGAGAATCAAGAAGGGACTTGTATGTCACATACAGGGAGATCAAATGTGAACGTGGGTTTTCTGGTTCCCAAAGTTGACCTGTTCCACTCTCAGGCAGAGATTGCACAGTCTTTGGGTGTGACTTATTTGACCATCTCTGTGTTTGTTTGTTTTCATAAAGCTTTTGAATTTATCATCAGCCTTTAAAAACTTGGAAGAACCACATAGAAGTCTGGAACTAGTGATTGTCTTGAGACATTGGAAGGTCTGGCCCATATTCCCACTTGGCAGCCATTGGTGGCCACCCATTTACCTGGCACCCGTGCTCTGTAGCTCTTCACAGTCCTCACTGCCCCTGCCTGCCTGGCTCCTGGAGACATCTGAGTTTGCAATCCCCGCTTTACCTGCCAGATCCTGGGGTCAGCCCCCAACCCCTCACCCTCCACGGGACTCTGATGAGGATCTCCACCTTTTTTTTTTCTGGCACAGATGGTGGTGTGGGATGAGGACGGCTTCCAGGGCCGGCGACATGAGTTCACAGCCGAGTGCCCCAGCGTGCTGGACCTTGGCTTCGAGACTGTGCGATCTTTGAAAGTGCTGAGTGGAGCGTGAGTCTAGGGGGCTACTGAGTTGGGGTAGAGCGTGGACAGGAAGGGACCTAGAGAGGGGTGCTAGGACTTTTAGATATTCTAGGTCCTCTCTTCCGAGGCTCTTACTGGTGTGCCCTCCTGAAGTTCTGAGGAGTGTACAGGACTGCCATGTAAGGTTATGCAGGTTGCACAGTGCCCAACAGTAGGAGGGTGTCATTTACACAGACCCTGCCCACTGAATGAGGCAGCCCTGCAGGAGAAGCTCCTTAGAATCCAGTGTTGAGTGTAAAAATGTCCCTCCTAGCCATACATTGAAAGCCAACATCACTCACCATAAGTAGAAGGTAACTGTAGAAATAAATGTAGTGTTTTAAATGCTATTAATTTTCAGCTAAATAGTCTTATTGCTAAGCATGTGGCCCAATCATTTTTTGAAAAAAAAATTTTTTTTAAAACAAAAAAGAGAGTGAGAGAGAGAGATTAATGAGATGTAGAGAGGTGTTAAGAACACACTAATAACACACCAAGACTTTCTAGACCAGTGCCTTTCAGTGGACATGTCTGCAATGATGGAGATGTTCTACACCTGCACTGTCCATTTAAGAGCCACTGGCCAGATGTGACCATTGAGGATTTGAAAGGTAGCCAACATGACTGGAGAACTGAATTTTTTATTTAATCTTAAGTTTAAATTTAATTAGCTACATGTGGCCAGTAGCTACTATGTTAGATGGAAGGTTCTAGAAGGTTGGAAAGTAGGTAGAAAGGAGATGTGGCCAGTAGCTACCATATTGGATAGAAGTTTCTAGAAGATTGGAAAGTAGAACGATGTGGCCAGTAGCTACCATATGGATAGAAGGTTCTAGAAGGTTGGAAAGTAGCTAGGAGATGTAGCCAGTGGCTACCATATTGGATATAAGGTTCTAGAAGGTTGGAAAGTAGATACAAAGGAGATTTGGAGTCACTTAATGCTATGCATGTGAGTGCCACCTGAGGTCATCTTGGGTGATTTTTACTCTTTTAGCTTCTGATTTGTGCAGGTGGGGAAAGGGGATCAGATGAGAACAGAGGCTTTCTGGGGAGCGGTATGTCCAGCAGGCTGACAGCCTCAGCCAGTAAGCAGACCATGAGCTCGGATAGATTCAGACAGTTTATTGCTTACACAGACAGCAAAGGCAAGGTGCGCATGGTGTCAGCCTCCTGTGTCCCTTGTCCTATGGGGTGACACCAAAACAAAGGGGGCCGGATGACAGGCAGCAGAAATGGTGGGATCCCCGCGGCTGAAGACCCACTTTTATGCCTCAGCGATAGCCGGCTGCAGCCACCTGTGGGGTGGCGGAGTGGAACGCCCCTCATCTCAGAGTGGCCAGAGAGGCAGATGAGGAGCTGCCACGTCGCCGCCTCCCCCAAGACAGGGAGGGAAATGAGAGCTGGACGTGCAGCAGCTCCTCGCAAGACTTCGCTCACTTCTTTTTTTAAGTCCAGAGGGGAAAAGAGAGTCCATGTCCCAGCATTCCAAGCATAGGTCTTGAGACATTAAGAAGGGAGTCTCCCCACACCTTGGCAGGGTCACAGGGAATTCCACCAAGGCTTAGGTCAGTCTGCGGTCAGCATGGCCCCCGTGGCCTCTGTGGACACGGACAAAGGTGCAAGGCACCTGCGGGACACACAGCAGGTCAGGTGTAGGTCTAGAGCAGGGTTCCTCCACTTCAGCACTGCTGATGTTTTGGGCTGGACCATCCTTTGCAGGAAAGGCTGGCCTGTGCTTTATGGGATGTCTAGCAGCATCCCTGGCCTCTGCCCTCTAGATGGCCATCGCAGCCCCTCCCCTAGTCATGACAACAAAAAATACCTCCAGACATTGCTGAGTGTTTTCTGCAGGCACAATCACCCCTGAAGGGTTGTGATTGTGACCGTTCTAGACCCATTTGCTGGTCTAGAATGCAGGGTGAGGGGGCGTTTACCTCCTGCACGCTCTACCCTCTGTCTGCAGGTGGGTAGGCTTCGAGCATGCTGGCTTCCAAGGGCAGCAGTATGTTCTGGAACGGGGCGAATACCCGAGCTGGGATGCCTGGAGCGGCAACACGTCCTACCCTTCTGAGAGGCTCACCTCCTTCAGGCCCGTGGCCTGCGCTGTGAGTTCTGCCACTGCTGGGTCCTGGGGAGGCCTGAGCCCCTCAAGTGGACACTGGGGAGTCAAATGTCCCAGAGTTGAAATTCTCATGTCACCTCTTCAAGCAGTGTGACAAGGGCTGTTCAGTCTCTTTCCTCTCCAAGCCTCGGTTTCTTCATCTTGAAATGGGCCAATATTAGCAGTGTCATCGGGAAGACGAATGTAGAGCATCTGGTCAGAGCCCACCTTAAACTCTCTGCTCACAGGAACCCTGGTTGTGAAAGGAGCCCCTGCCAGCTTTGTGCCCTTTTTTTATGTGTGATTCAGGGACCCTGAGAGAAGGTGGGTACCAGGGATGGTAGGCCCACGTCAGGAGGAAGGATTTCATTTCTTGCTCCTAATTCAATATCAGTGCTCCTGATTTTACATTTTACTGCTGTTTGTGGAGTGTGGGTGGAGGTGGGCATTATTATTTCCATCTCATTGATGAAAAAATTGAGGCTCAGAAAGGTGCATTTTAGGCTGAGCATGGTGGCTCACACATACCCAGCACTTTGGGAGGCCAAGGCAGGCAGGGCAGATCACTTGAGGCCAGGAGTTCAAGACCAGCCTGGCCAACATGGCAAAACCCCATCGCTACTAAAAAAACATAAAACGATTAGCTGGGCATGGTGTCGCATGCCTGTAGTACCAGCTACTCTGGAGGCTGAAGCAAGAGAATTGCTTGAATCCAGGAGATGGAGGTTGCGGTGAGCGGAGATTGCACCACTGCACTCCAGCCTGGGAGACAAAGTGAGACTCTGTTTCAAAAAAAAAAAAGTGTATTTTATTTTCCAACTCTTATTGATTTAAAATGACATAAGGTGCCATATTTACCATCTAAAATTCTGAAGGAAAATCTTGCTATGGCCAGGGTTGAGTGTCCCTTACATGGAATGCTTGAGACCAGAAGTGTTTTGGACTTTGAATATTTTCCCCCCGATTTTGCAATATTTGTAATACTTACAGTTGAGCAGCCCAAATCCAAAAATCCAAAATCCGAAATACTCCAATGAGCATTCTTTGAGTGTCATGTCATCACTCAAAAAGTTTTAGATTTTGGAGCATTTTGGATTTTGGATTTTTAGGTTAGGGATGTCCAACCTATACCTCAGCTTACCAACTGGATCCCCAATTTGGGACATAAATGTTGGTTCCTTTTTTTTTTTTTTTTTTAAACTGCTATGATGAACATTCTTGCAGCCTATTTATTCCATGATTATTCTCTTTGTGGAAATTTCTGGAAGGGCAAATGGTAAGGTTTCTGGTATCTGTTGCCTTATTGCCCTTCCAAAAGGTTTGCAAGGAAGGCTGATTTGGAAGACAAGGGCAGGGGTACGGAGGCCAGGAGAGGCTTCTGGGTTTCTAACCGGGAGCCTGGTGGTCTGACTGTGTCCCCTGTTCTTGTAGAACCACCGTGACTCGAAGCTGACAATCTTCGAGCAAGAGAACTTCCTGGGCAAGAAAGGAGAGCTGAGTGATGATTATCCCTCCCTCCAGGCCATGGGGTGGGAAGGCAATGAAGTAGGGTCCTTCCGTGTCCACTCTGGGGCGTAAGTGTATCCAAGGCTCTGCCTGGCAGGGGAAATAGGGGATATTGGGAGGGGTAGGGGTACCTCCTGTGAAAACTGTGTGCTGGGGGCTTTTGTGCTCTGATGCCCACATTCCAGAGGAGAACATTGAGGCACAAGGAGGTATCAGGCAGAATCTGAAGGATTGAAACCCAGATCAAGCTAGTTTAAGCCCAAAGGATATTTATTGAACCCTGTAATTAGCTTCGAGTTCAGAAACTCAGATCAAATTGGTTTAAGTCCAAACGATATTTAGCGGCCCCAGAAGTTAGCTTCAAGCACAGCTGGAGCCAGGTGCTACAGCAGGTGTCTGTCTCCCCCCAACAACCCCACACCTGTTACTCTGCCTACCTCTGTGTGGCTATATTCTTAGACAAGCTCTTCCTGTGTGAAGGCAAAGGCAGCAGCTTCAACTTTACATCCAGCCCGAGGGAAAGACAGTGTCCAGTCTCAATGATTCTATTAAAGGTCCCACGAAAGGTGCTCACTGGTCCAGCTGCATCCTGTGCTGGACTCTGAATCAATCACTATCCCCACAGGAATGGGGTGTTCTGATTGGCTAGGTTTGGTCATGTGGTCATTGCTAGCATCAGCCGCATTTTCTCACCTTGGTTGAGAGCGAGAGGCAACAGGGTCCATGGCAAGAAGAGGGGAGAATGAATGTCCCCAGTCATAAAGAAATAGGTGTGGCTCAAGCAACCTGCTCAAAGTCCATCAGCAGGTAGGTAACAATCCAGCTTCA
>PVKP010038951.1:0-20506 GCA_004027715.1 Plecturocebus donacophilus
TATTAAGATATGTTTTATGGCCCAGAATGTATACTGTCTTGGTGAATGTTCCATGCACATTTTAGAAGCTTGTGGGTTTGGGATGGAATATTCTGTAAATATCAATTAGACTGAGATGATTGGTAGCACTATTTATGTCCCCTATACCCTTACTGATTTTTTCATGCTTTATCAGTTACTGGCAAAGGACTTTGAAGGCTTCAGCTATAATAGTGCCACTATCAACTTACTACATTGATAGCTTTGGTTCCAACTAAGCTGATCTCAGCTGTCTCTCTCTTGTGGGAGACAAGAGAACTGGGTTATTGGACCAGCATTGCCCTCTGGTCAAGTCCTTCTCCTGAAGACCAGGGATTCATCAGGGAGAATAGTCTAAGATTTCATGATAACCACACTTCCCTTTCTACTTCCAGGGCCACTTGGAGAACTTTCTCAGGTCCTCCCCATGAGGACATTGTAGTGTTCCTGGAGTACAAGCTGTAAAAGTGTGAGCCTTTACCCCCTTGATTATAGCCCCAGGAGCTTCTCAATATCAATCTGGACCACACTCAGCCTCTAGCAATTAATCAACATTACTGTTTAAGTGTTTCTATCTGTGTATGGCATTCATCAGCTTATGCTTTAAGTAAAAAAAAAAAAAAAAAAAAAAAAAAAAAAAAAAAAAAAAAAAAAAAAAAAAAAAAAAAATTCCAGGTGCTGAATCTCTATGGAATTGTTCTACTCTGTAGAGTCAATGTGATGATTTGCCCTATAATCTGTTATCTAAAGGGTCCCAAAAGAGTCAGTGTTTTCCAGTTTCTTCAGGTTTTCTTAGTGTAAGAATGGGAATGAATTTGAAGCTCCTTACATGTTGGAGTTAAAACTGGAAATCTCAAACACACACACACACACACACACACACACACACACAGAATTGTGTTAGTTTTTATTATGTAATGTATTGGAATATAATTCTGATCAGTTGCCTTATGAATACAAAGACGGCATTGTGACTCAATGTAAAAATTTTTAACTAGACATAGTGCCATTTTTTTTCTCATAAATTGTAGATATTATAATGTTGTTATCTTCTGATCCTGATTTTCTGGAAATCAACAGCACAAATATGCAAAACAAAAGCTGCTCTCCTTGAGGGTTTAGTTTGGAGCTCTGAGAGAGAAAAGGGAGAGCCAAAGATCTTAATTTCCCTGGTTGACTTAGATGGCCGTACGCCTACTGCTTTAAGACTTTTGACTATACACTTTGGCATGTGTTTAACTCTGATTGCTTGAACTGAAAAGACCAAAATGTCAGCAATTTACATTTTGTGAAATTAGCAGCACTGTCCTTTTAATGATTCCTTCTGATCCTGCAATCTCAGTCACCAGAGAGTCCTCCCAGCATTTGTCTGCAGTCACTCAGTTGAGTCAAATGGAGAGCTCTGCTCCATTGGCCTGGGAACAGCTTTGTAATTTTCTGAATAATTAATTAAAACCCCAACAGTTCTCCCATCCAACTAAACATTTGATTTTAATTGATTTTCTTAGCATACACTTCTTTAAAATTTTATTTGCAAAAATTAGGCTTGATTATCAAAACTATTAATTTCTTTAAAGCCACTAATGTGTAAACATGAAATCATGCCAGTACATCATAGCATAGAAAAAAAGATAATAGAGAAATTTTGCATATTTTGTCCAGAGACCATTTATTTACTTTAAATAGGCCCAATTCCAAGTAGTTTGAGAAATTTACACTTAGCATGTAGTCATTGTTTTATTTTTGTGGGATTAAGTGAAGAAAATTTTTTTATTGATATTGTTTGACTTTTTCAACAATGTTGTCCTTTTCTTCTAATGTATAAATAAATAAAAGTATGCATAAGCTAGATTACTGTTTCTCAGAGGAATGTGAGTTTTCCTGGATTTATTTTATGATCTATGCTTGAATACTATGGTCATCCTCCTGAGATTACCTGGATATAGGTTTTAAAAAACTTTAACTTCATACCTCCAAGTTAATCCAAATGATACTCAGTTTAAGATTATACTCATTGTAAGATTTAATTTTTTTAGAGACAGGGTCATACTTGTTGCCCAGGGCGTAGTTCAGTGGCACAATCATACCTCACTGTACCCTCTATTCTGGGCCCAAGTGATCCTCCCACCCCAGCCTCTGGATTAACTACAATTGCAAACCTGTGCCCCCATGCCAAGCTTTTTTTTTTTTTTAAGAGATAAGGTCTTGCTATGTTGCACAGGCTGGTTTCAAACTGCTGGTCTCATACGATCCTCCCATCTCAGCCTCCCAAATTGTTGAGATTATGTGTGTGAGCCACTGCAACTGGGTAATTTTTATATTTTGTTTCCAGAATGTGTAACTACAGGAGCAAGAAACAACAACAAAAACTCAAAATTATAAAGTAGTTTGCAGTTAACTAATTTATTTTCTTAAAATTACAACTGAAATGGAAATAAGTTTAAATTCTCAAAAATTATTTTTAAAATAATGTCATTTACTTCTTAATCCAACAAATCAAATAGTATATGTACCATATACATATATACTATGTACATATAAAAGTAGTTAAATATAAAACAGAAAAATTTTTCTGGAACATATGTATGTTGGCAGTCAAGAATATTTTTACTTCAACATAATGTGTTTCTAAATTTCAGTTTTTCCCTTCACAAATTAGGATCTGGTACTTAAAATTAAAAACATCATAATACTTTTATGCCCTAATTTATATGCCTATTATTAATATTTTATAACTATGCCTAAATATAATTGTTTTATTTTACCTTATTATTAGCATATAGTACACATTTGTCTAATCTTTAAAATCATTAGTTTTCTTTACCTGTAATTAATTTATTTATTTAATATAATTTATTAATCAGTAATCATTTAAAATTTAGCCAAATAACTTTTCCAAAATTACAGAAGTCATTCTCAGTGTATTATACTTATAAACCATTCATCTCAACATGTGATTAGTTACTAAGTAATAGTAGTGACTGTTTTATGATAATTATAGTGGCTTAAACTCAGACTTCTTTTGTACTGAAACCTGTCCATTATATCCTATAATTTTAAATAATATTTCCTTTTTCTCACCAGTATGGAACTCTCTACTCTTCTCTACCTCTTTCTCGTGCATATGAAAACTTTATGGATGGAAAATATCATGATAACTTCTATCTATATATCTGGGAAATTGGTGTTATTATACTTATCATTATAGTTACTATTACTGTGATCTTCATCCAGAATGTCGGAGGAAACAATAATTTGAAATAAGACTGTAGACTATCTTATTCCACAGAATCTCACTGAATAACTCCCGTCTGAATTTTGCAAACTGTGCATTAAAATGATTCCTTCATCAGGTGTCTCCTTCACTGTTCTCCTAAGGGGAATCTAACTGAGCTTAAGCTTGCAGAGGCGAAGGTTCAATTTGTTCACTCTCAGTAGCTCCACTGTCATGGTCCAATTTAGTTAGAAGTGAAGTATTCATCACTATATTTATTCAGAAGCTTGCTTTTGTGTATGATAAATAATTTGTTTTAATAATCATGTTTTTAATTATATTTATCTTGAACTGTTTCAACCTAGACATAACATGGATATGTAATATGGAGTTGCTGAGGTAATAATGCATTCATGAAGATTAAAAACATTTTTCAATAGAGAAACCTATTTGTATTTGTAGGTATTTCACTAGCTCATTTCTGATTGGAACTATAATACTTTTCAGGAGTATATTCTTTTGAAATACTCAATTTTCATAAAAGTTGTCAACCAGACTCCTAGTTTGATCATAAGTTAGTACCATATTCCATCTTACTAGGGAATACTTTTCTTGAAATACTTTTTGGCAGGAAATTTGCAAAAGATAACATATGAACTAACTGATATCCAGTGGATTTACAAAGTTCAGTTGAAAGAAAAAAATAATTATGATAATAGTAATAGTGGTAGTAAGAGTAATAATAGAAAAAAAGTGACTGTTCTCTTATGTTATTTAACTGGATTGTTATAAATATTTTCCTGGGATCTGTTACAAAAATTAAATATGTATGTGTTTTCTATGCTGGGATTGTTGCATGTAAATAATTGTTTTTGATGTGATGTTCTGGTTATATTAATGGACTTGAAGAGAACTTTTTTGTGAACTTACATCTCAACTCATTGACAATGCTGATTATTTTATATGCTCACCTATTTATGAGTCCTTGCTGGAAATTTTTCTTTCTGGATTTGATTTAGATTTCCTGAATTTACCCCCAAAATGATCTAAAAATATTATTTAAAATGCCATGTTTATCATAACTGAAGTGAATTATCTTTAAGATGAGGAAAATATATAGTACTATTAGAAATTCTTGCCTGTAATTTAGTAAACCATAATAAATAAGAAGATTAGAAAAGAGACACAAACTTATTGCTATTAGCAAATAATATAATTATTTTTATAAACTCCAACAGATTGAGAATTTGAGAGCAATCATGAAAATTTAGGAAGATCTGGATGGAAGATCACAAGGATAACAATTTATGAAATAAACAATATTTCTGTATAACATCAATAACCAAGTTGACAGTATAAGCAAATGCAAATTTTAGTTCTCCACAGAAAGAAAATCTCTAAAGAAAGGGGTTAACAAAAGAACACACAAAACTTTAAAAGAAAATAATACTACATATTAAAAGACTTTCAATTTAACAAAATAGTAATTATAAAATAATAATACCTAGGATTGGGAAGGTGTGGTGAAATGAGAACCAACAGAAACACAGTGTTATAAATACATTAAAATTTTGACACTGACTTTATCACGAAATGACTGTTGAACATAGGTAGCCATTGGAGAAAACAAAACTTATGACATAGAAATCTGGAGAAAACTGAATATCCAGTAATACAGAAGTGCCTTAATAAAGCATGTATGGATTTGAATATAGCCATTAAATGATGTTTTAGTAATATTAAGTGCTGTACATAAAAAGCAAGGCATAGAAGACCCCAGTTATGTTAATTATCTCCGTAGAAAAAACATCTGAATTCCCAGAATATTACACATATTTTTCAACAGATTTTTCTTCTCTAAAACAGAAGACTTTTCTTATTGTGCATTTATACTTTGTCTAAATAGTCTAAGTCACTATATAAATTTATTTGGAGCGAAGGGGTGAAAATATTATATTTAATGCCCTAACAAACTCAACAGTGAACTTCTAATATTATGTTTTCAGAGTGGACATGCATTTTTTGATAAGAGGTACTTACTATAAATTTTCCTGATTTTTTAAAGTAAAAGCTGAATCACAACAAGCTGTAATTCACAGTAAAAATATAATTCTAACTAACCAGGATATCTAATTTAATTAATTATTAATTTAAATCACTGATCGCACTCTCTAAAAAAACACTGCAAAGACACCTGTATTTGAAACTGTTTTTTCAATAGACTGATGCTCCTAGAAATTTTTCCTATATTTGTGAATATTCTAACTTTGCCTTACTCAGGTACAATGATTAATCTGATAAGCTAATAACTGAAAAATTGTGACAAAAGAGATGTTGATAATGGAAAAAAAATTTAGTGATTTAAAAGTAACACTTTACTTCATTTCTTAATTTGATACCCCTTTCAATTCTATGAGATAGTCAGGAGACAAAATATTACACCCAACACTTTTTAAATTAATTAAACAAAAATTCAAATAATTTTTATAAGTTGATTAATACTATTTAATACATAACTCAGATGTTGTAAAATAAATTTAAGCTTGGTATCTGATGACTACTGACAGACACATGCTAAAAGGAATAATTTTTCTTTTTTTATTTTACTTTTAAGTTCTGGGGTACATGTGCAGAACGTGCAGGTTTGTTACATAGCTATACATGAGTCATGGTGGTTTGCTGCACCTATCAACCTATCAGCTAGGTTTTAAGCTCCATATGAATTAGATATTTGTCCTAATGCTTTCCCTCTCCTTGCCCCCACCCCCCTACAAGCCCCAGTGTGAGATGTTCCCCTTTCTGTGTACATGTGTTCTCATTGTTCAGCTCCCGCTTATGAATGAGAACATGTGGTCTGTGGTTTTCTTTTCTTGTGTTAGTTTGCTGAGAATAATGGTTTCCAGCTTCATCCATATCCCCGCAAAGAACATGATCTTATTCTTTTTTATGGCTGTATAGTATTCCGTGGTATATTGTACCACATTTTCTTCATCCAGTCTGTCATTGAGTGGGACTTGTGTTGGTTCCAAGTCTTTGCTAGTGTAAATAGTGCTGCAATAAACATATTGTGCATGTGTCTTTATAGTAGAATGATTTATAATCCTTTGGGTATATACCTAGTAATGGGATTGCCGGGTCAAAGAGAATTTCTGATTCTAGATCCTTGAGGAATGGCCACACTGTCTTCTATAATGGTTGAACTAATTTACACCGCCACCAACAGTGTAAAAGAGTTCCTA
The DNA here is from genome assembly GCA_004027715.1 of Plecturocebus donacophilus. Taxonomy (NCBI): domain Eukaryota; kingdom Metazoa; phylum Chordata; class Mammalia; order Primates; family Pitheciidae; genus Plecturocebus; species Plecturocebus donacophilus. Next base: position 6,472 of record PVKP010038951.1, read on the forward strand.
TTTCTCCACATCCTCTCCTGCATCTATTATTTCCTGACTTTTTAATGATCCCCATTCTAACTGGCATGAGATGGTATCTCATTGTGGTTTTGATTTGCATTTCTCTAATGACCAGTGATGATGAGCTTCTTTCATATGTTTGTTGACCACATAAATGTCTTCTTTTGAGAAGTGTCTGTTCATATTCCTCATGTACTTTTTGATGGAGTTGTTTTGTTTTGTTTTGTTTTGTTGTTTGTTTGTTTGTTCGTAAATTTGTTTTAAGTTCCTTGTAGACTCTGGATTGGTGTATAGGAATGCTTATGATTTTTGAACATTGGTTTTGTATCCTGAGACTTTGCTGAAGTTGTTTATCAGCTTGAGGAGTTTTGGGAGCTGAGAAGATGGGATTTTCTAAATATGCAATCATGTCAACTGCAAACAGAGACAATTTGACTTCCTCCCTTCTTATTTAAATAAGCTTTATTTCTTTCTCTTTCCTAATTGCCCTGGCCAGAATTTCCAATACTGTGCTGAATAGGAGTGGTGAGAGAGGGTATTCTTGTCTTATGTCAGTTTCAAAGGGAATGCTCCCAGCTTTTGCCCATATTGGCTATGGGTTTGTCATAAATAGATCTTATTATTTTGAAATACATTTGATCAATACCTTTTTTATTGGTAGTTTTTAGCACGAAGTGCTGTTGAAATTTATCAAAGGCCTTTTCTGCATCTGTTGAGATAATGCTGTGGTTTTTGTCATTGGTTCTGTTTGTGTGATAGATTATGTTTATTGATTTACAAATGTTGAACCAGCCTTGCATCCCAGGGTTGAAACTGACTTGATCATGGTGGACAAGCTTTTTGATGTGCTGCTGGATTTGTTTTGCCACTATTTTATTGGAAAATTATGCATCAATGTTCATCAGTTATATTGGCTCAAATTCTTCTTTTTTTGTTTTTTCTCTGCCAGGTTTTGGTATCAGGATGATGCTGGCCTCATAAAATAAGCTAGAGAGAGGTACGTCTTTTTCTGTTGTTTAGAATAGTTTCAGAAGGAATGATACCAGCTCCTCCTTGTACCTCTGGTAGAATTTGGCTGTGAATCCATCTGGTCCTGGGCTTTTGTTGGTTTGCAGGCTCTATTAATTACTGCCTCAATTTCAGAACTTGTTATTGGTCTATTCATGGATTCAACTTCTTTCTAATTTAGTCTTGGGAGGGTGCAGGAATTTATCCATTTCTTCTGGATTTTCTAGTTTATTCGTGTAGTGGTGTTTATAGCATTCTCTGATGGTAGGTTGTATTTCTGTCATATCAATGGTGATATACCCTTTATCATTTTTTATTGTGTCTATTTGATTCTTTTCTCTTTTGTTCTTTATTAGTCTTGCTAGTGATCTATTCTGTTAATCTTTTCAAAAAATCAGCTCCTAGATTCATGATTTTTTTAAGGGTTTTTTGTGTCTCTATCTCCTTCAGTTCTATTCTGATGTTAGTTATTTCTTGTCTTCTGCTAGCTTTTGAATTTGTTTCCTTTTGCTTCTCTAGTTCTTTTAAATGTGAGATCAAGGTGTCAAATTCAGATCTTTCCAGCTTTCTGATATGGGGATTTAGTACTATAAATTTCCTTCTTAACACTGCTTTAGCTGTGTCCCAGAGATTCTGGTATGTTGTGTCTTCGTTCTCATTGGTTTCTAAGAACATCTTTATTTCTGCCTTAATTTTGTTATTTATCCAGCAGTCATTCAGGAGCAGGTTGTTCGATTCACATATAGTTCTGTTGTTTTGAGTGAATTTCTTAATCCTGAGTTTTAATTTTATTGCACTGTGGTCTGAGAGACTGTTATGATTTCCATTCCTTTGCATTTGCTAAGGAGTGTTTTACTACCACTTATGTAGTCAATTTTAGAATAAGTGCGATATGGTGCTGAGAAGAATGTATATTCTGTCAACTTGGGATAGAGAGTTGTGTAGATGTCAGTTAGGTCTGTTTGGTCCAGATCTGTGTTCAAGTCCTGCATATTTGTTAATTTTCTGTTTAATTGATCTGTCTAATATTGACAGTGAGGGGTTAAAGTCTCCCACTATTATTGTGTGGAAGTCTAAGTCTCTTTGTAGGTCTCTAGCAACTTGCTTTATGTATCTGGGTGCGCCTGTATTGGGTGCATATATATTTAGGATAGTTAACTCTTCTTGTTGCATTGATCCATTTACCATTATGTAATATGCTTTATCTTTCTTGATCTTTGTTGGTTTAAAGTCTGTTTTATCAGAGACCCTGCTTTCTTGTTTTTGTTTTGCTTTTCATTTGCTTGGTAAATCTTCCTCCATCCCTTTATTTTGAGCCTGTGTGTGTGTTTGCACATAAGATGGGTCTCCTGAATACAGCACACAGATGGGTCTTGACTCTATCCAATTTACCAGCTTGTGTCTTTTAAGTGGGGCATTTAGCCTGTTTACATTTAAGGTTAATATTGTTACATGTGAATTTGATCCTGTCATTATGATGCCATCTGGTTGTTTTTCACATTCATTGATGAAGATTCTTCATAGTGTCATTGGTCTTTATATGTTGGTGTATTTTTGCAGTGGCTGGTACTAGTTTTTCCTTTCCATATTTAGTACTTCCTTCTGAAGCTCTTGTAAGGCAGGCCTGGTGGTACAAAAGTCTTCAGCATTTGCTTGTCTGGAAAAGATTTTACCTCTCCTTCGTTATGAGGCTTAGTTTGTCTGGATATGAAATTCTGGGTTGTTAATTATTTTTTTAATAATTTGAATATTGGCCCCCACTCTCTTCTGGCTTGTAGGGTTTCTGCCAAGAGATCTGCTGTGAATCTGACAGGCTTCCCTTTGTGGGTAACCTGACCTTTCTCTCTGGCTTCCCTTAGCATTTTTTCTTCATTTCAGTTTTGGAGAATCTGACAATTATGTGTCTTGGAGTTGCCCTTCTTGAGAAATATCTTAATGCTTTTCTCTGTATTCTCTGAATTTGAAGGAATAATTATGAGTATGTAGAAATTATAATATTTGTGACCACAAATTGTAAATGGTAATACAAACGAAACCAATGGGTAAACAAAAAGTCCTATGATAGACAGTAAATGCTGAGTGAAAGCTCTTGAGAGAAAAATAAAGAAATGGTAAAGTTCTAGTTCAATCATCATTTTTACTTGACTTATCTGCTAGAAATGGGAAAAATCAGTATCATCACTTAAAATGATTTGCGTAATATCAGCATAAGCATTTCACAGACTTTATAACAGCTTCTCCGAAAAATTAAGTGATTATCCCAATATTTATGTTTCTAAAAACATAACAAATAATTGTAAAGAGAACTATTAAAATGTTTAAAGTTCAGATTATTTGGTAATGTAAGATGAAACAGTTACTAGCAATACTAACTCTTAGCCAAGATTAGTTAATTACTCTCTCAATGTCATTTCACTGATGTATGAGACCATGAACTTGACAGGTGCATTCTCTTTGTTACTTTTTATTTAATTTGCTACATTCAAGTCTTTTTCACAGTTTTACTGCCTTCCTATTTTTTATATTTTTCTTTCCAAGACTCCTAACTTGGTTACCTTCAGATATTCCCAAGGCACAGAAGCCATATCAAGTTCATCAAGTGGGAAGCCTACTTCCCACCTGCTTTTTCTAAATTTAATCACTGCACTTATTTTCTAGGCTTCTATTTCTGTCGTTTGATCCAATCTGAACCCACTTGCTGCATGAACTCTTGAATTTATACACACTTAAACAGGGTTTCAATAGCTGTGCTAAAAAACACAGCCAACTAAGAGAGCCAAGGAAAAACTTAATTTGATTAAGCAAAGTATCTGTTGAACAAAATGCCATCATCCAGGCTTGCTAGGAGACACTGTAAATTTCTAGAGGGGCAAAAGGAAATAAAATATTTTCTGGGAATTACTAAAGTGGGGCTGAGGGATCCACAGATGTAAAAGAAAATTATTATAATATGGAAAAGTAAAGGGAAGCGTGTGAAGAGGAATCCCACAACAGACAAATGTTGAAAGAAATTTGCAGCTGCTGCCAGAACAGTCTACTTTGTAGGGGCTTTCCTGAAGTTTTCACTGCAATACAGATTGCAATTAAAATGTCCAATCAGGTTCTCAGAAACCCCAGTATGTTGTGGATGACAGCGTGAGTTCAGAGGTCAGTTCTTCGGGAAGGTGCCGGCTTTTGGAGCACCAGGCTAGAGAGAGCCACATGTAAATAGCATGGGATGGGCAGTCGGGGTCCTGCACACGACAAAGGAAAATTTATTTCACTTTAGTTTTCAACAAACATATTTCTCAAGGCAATCTCAGCATTATAAAACATCTACTGAAATGGATTGTTTTGCCATTTGAAGAAGTACTGACCTGGAATTATAAAGTGGAATTCAAAAAAGTAGGATTTGCTTTTTTTTTTTTTTTTTTCTTTTCAAGATGGGGTTTCACCATGATGGCCAGGCTGGTCTTGAACTCCTGACCTCAGGTGATCCACCCACCTCAGCCTCCCAAAGGATTTGCTTTTTATCAAAGTATATCTAAGCACAAATGTTTCTAGTATTGCTAGTAAGAGACTTTGAGAAATGTAGAAAGGAAGGAGTGGGGGAGATTGACTGACTGGTTGCTGCTTTAACCTAAACAACTTGAAGGAAAGACACTTATTCTTTCACAGAGTTTCCTTCAGGGTGATTTTTTTTTAATTTATCCAGGTTTTTAATGTTATCATTCACCTTTGCATAATCATATTCTGTGGCTCAAAATCAAACTAATAAAATGTGTTGCTTAATGCATTTGTCTTGTGGTAAGGTCTGTATGTCGACCTTCTCCTAGTGGAGATTGAATCTGAGTTCTGACTTTTGGATGATCCTAATTGTTTTTCATTCTGAGTCAAGAGAACTAATTACTGCAGCTACATGCCTAGGAAACAAAAACCAATAATTGCCAGTTAAGGCCCTTCCTATTAAAATATTTATGTGCAGTAATACCCAAGATAGTAACTTTATTCCAGACTATACTGTTCCCAGAAAAGTTTAATTGAGACTCACCAAGCCCACATTATAACAAGAATTCTGTGAGGTTTACAAAGCAATTAACTTAAACATGGAGTTATATTTTCTGCATGTACATATGAATACATGTGTGTGTGCACATGTTTTCATGTGTCCTGAGTGAGGAATGTAACAGGAGGTTATGAAACGCCTCTCATCTCTTCCTATCATGAACTTCTTAACCCTTATTAAAAAGTGGTGTTGGACCTCTGTTCTCTTCCTCATTCTTTATTGAATGAGTTTATTTTATAGATACTAGATTATTCAGAAATTGCTTGCACTCCTTTATCATCGATTGTACCCAATTTAAGTAGACATCTCCATGTTTCTACTTGCAGCACTTAAATTTCTATAGCAGTCTCATTAGCTATTTAAAGTCTCTCTAGCTCTCTCTCCTCTTTTTCGCTTCATTTTAAAAATTTGTTTTAAAGCTGTGTACCTCATGTTTTCTCATAGTGGTGGAAAAAATTCTATTGCTGCTAAATTTTTCAGTAATAAAATATTTTCCTGAATAATTTTACTTAAAATGCCTCTGCCAAAGACAGGTAAGAAGTGATCGACAGTATGAAACTTATCGAACAGAAGATTCTGATGCAGCGAACACCATCCTGGGTAAACGGACATCAATGCTAGTGTGATCATTCCCAGCATAATCTTCCCTGGAGAGTCCTAAAAATCCACTGCCAATAGATTTTTTGTATTTGACACACAACACTTTAGGTGATGTGACATCTACTGTGCCTGATTTATAAGAACACGGAAATCTGTCACTCATCACTACCTAGTTGAGTGGCTTGCAGTTATATTAAATTCTCTTACGTTCTCTTACATTCCAGTAGCAAGATAAATTCTAGCCACTGTGGTTAGCCTAAATAGGTTATGGTCTTCTTGATAGATACTGGTAAATATTTGCTCATGTCATGGATGCATCTGTAAACTCTCTTCACAGATTCCTTATAAAACATAGGATACTTCTGCTACTGCTGACTATGTAGAGTTTTCCTATAACATCTTTGGAGAGTGTTTTCTTCAAATGTAGTGCCCTGTGTCTGAAGATGTGTCCTATTTAGTACAAGGAACCCCCTGGGTGTTAATTATACTTGAAACATTCCCCTTCTGATCTTTCTTTACAAAGAAAAATTATAGTTTATTTAAGTTCCCAAGGCTCATTGAGTGAATTGTCAGATTCATAGTAATAATTTTATTCCAGTCAATTATAAGAGACATGAATTTTCTAAGAAAGCTCATATTACTGGCATATCTGTGTGATTACAGATGTTAAAATTCTCTGGCACTAAAAATATTCACTGTTTATCGTACGTTGTATCTATTGTGTGTCAAATATTATCTGAAATATTCAAGACCAGTTTGTTTTCTCTATAATTGATGACTGAAGAAGAGTAAATACATTTATGCAATTTTAAACTCAAGTTGACTTAATAGAAATTAATTGCTCCAACAGACCGGATATGGTTAAGACATAAATCTCTATCAGAAATAATACCAGTGTTTATTTTTTATATTTGTTTACCAGTCTCAGCCTTCTATATGTATATGTATATTTGTATAATACTTAGTAACAGATACATTTTGACACGTGTTGGGGAGGTGATCTCTTCATTATGCAAACATCACAGAGTGCACTTACATAGACCTAGATGGCAGAGCCCACTGCACACCTAGGCTATATGGTATAGCTGTTGCTCCTCGGCTACAAACCTGTGCAGCATGGTACTGCACTGAACGCGATAGACAATTGTAGCACAATGATAAGTATTCATGCTTTTAAACATCAAAAAGGGAATGCGTAGTGCATTCCCTTTGACAACCTCTGCTACATTACCATGGGCTACAAATTTTTCAGCCCCATTATAATTTTATGGGACCACCATTGAATATGCATCCAGCTGTTGACTGAAATGTTACGTAACTTGTGACTGTGTATATACATAGAGAAAATTGTGTGTGTGGGTGTCTGTGTGTTTAAATGTATTTATAGTCACAATGAAAAGAGCCCAACAGTGAGCAGGAAGAAAATAATGTGCTTCTGTTTGTTTTATTTTAAAAATAATGTTACATCTTTGCTCATGCAGTACCTTAACTGATAGTCTTCCTCTGCCTTCTCATAATTTTTCTGATTTACCTTATTTTCATTTTTAATAAATAATTTATGTTTCACATTTATTATCACATGTATTATACTTCATATTAAATACAAAATTTACCTCTGTTTTGTATTTACCAAAAATCTGTTACTGAAAGTTAAGTCACTGTGGCAGATGCAGTTTAAGAAAATTATAGATTATTCTACTCCAAGAATTCTTAGTCTATTTACTCTGTTCATACATGCTGTAATATGAGGTAAAGGTAAATAAGTACTGTGAAAATATGGAGACTAAATTCTCTTGAAGTTTGGAAGAAATCAGAATGAGCTTAATAGAAGAGTCACCATTTGACATAGACCAAAGATTGCATATTGAGACAGAAGCATGGAGAATATAGGCAGAGCAAAGAACCTGATAAAATTCACAGCAATAAGATTTCACAGGAGTTTGGTGAAATAGGGAGGCTTCCAATTTCACTAGAATTATTTATAACTGATGCTGTCAGATACTAGCTGTTTTTTTTTTTTTTTTTTGCTTTTTGTTTTTTGTTTTTTGAGACAGAATCTCACTCTGTTACCCAGTCTGGAGTGCAGTAGTGTGATCTCAGCTAACTGCAACCTCTGCCTCTAAAGTTCAAGCGATTCTCCCGCCTCAGCCTCCCGAGTAGCTGGGATTACAGATGTGCACCACCATGACCCGCTAATTTTTCTATTTTTAGTAGAGATGAGGTTTCACAATGTTGGCCAGTATGGTCTCTGACCTCAGGTGATCCACCCATCTAGGCCTCACAAAGTGCTGAGATTACAGGCGTGAGCCACCACTCCCAGTCTCTTAACTATTTGGTATTAAATTGGGTCTGACTCATGCACACTCATATTCATCGCAGCACTGTTTACTATAGCAAAGACCTGGAACCAACCCAAATGCCCATCAATGATAGACTGGACAAAGAAAATGTGGCACATATACACCATGGGATGCTATGCAGCCATAAAAAGCAATGAGTTTGTGTCCTTTGTAGGGACATGGATGAGCCTGGAAATCATCATTTTCAGCAAACTGACAAAAGAACAGAAAAATCAAACATCACATGTTCTCACTCATAGGCAGATATTGAACAATGAGAACACGTGGACACAGAGAGGGGATCATCACACACTGGGGTCTGTTGAGGGGGGTTAGGGGAGGGATAGTGGGAGGGAGTGTGGGGAGGGATAACGTGCAGAAAAATGTCAGGTATAGGTGATGGGGGGATGGAGGCAGCAAACCACCTTGCCATGAATGTACCTATGCAACAATCTTGCATGATATGCACATGAACCCCAGAATCTAAAGTACAATTTAAATAATGGGTCTGAAGTGGCCAGTGAGTATAATGGAAGAAATCACATTCTATTAAAAGAAATCTATCAACCATCTTCCATAACCAAGTGTTATGCTAAGTACCACAGGGATCCCCATAAGAATATATTGTAACATAATAATGTTATCAAGCCAGCTTTATTAATGTTAGAATTCAAAATGTTGGCTAAAGGAATTAGCCAGGGTTAGTTTTACTTTTGGACTATAGGTTAAGGAGAATTTACTCCGATGTAACATTATTCCCAAGATGCACAGAAAAGGAAAACATAATTATAAGAGAATGGGATCATATAGATCACTTCTTCTTGGCAAGGCAAAGAGGCTAAAGGCTGAACCATGCACAAATTCCTGCAGGACTGTGGTTAGCCTGTCTGACACACAGTTCCTGAACTATTTTTTCTGCATATGAATGAATTACTTGATTGACTTTGTATTTACAGCTGGACAGAAATTTTATCTGTGAAATACCTTCTGAAAATATTTTTTTCTTAGTGTATTCAGATCACTTATGATAGAAAATTTAAATTCGACTTTTAAATTTTCTTCCAAGTTTTACCTCAATTGCAGGAAAGAATATGACTCTGAAATTCCTATCTCTGGTTATTTCTTGAACAAGTTTGTGTCCAAGGCATACCAGAACCTCCATAATGGATGGAGAGAAAGCCTTGTGTGAATGCAGCTCAGGTTCCTGCCAGAGTTGGGAGGCCCTGATGGGCTCTGGGCAGGGATATGGAGGCCACATTCCCTGAGGAGCTCAATGCAGCTTCTGTTGACCACTGAATGAAGACCATGCCACCTGCATGAGTGAGCTTGAAAATCAGAGAAACTACCACTTAAAACTCTTAAAACTTTCTGTCTTCTGTATGTCAATATGATATCATTTACCCATTTTAGAGTCAGAACAAGAAATCAGTGTCCCTCAGTAACTCATTTTACCCTTGAAACCTGGCTAGATTGACTTCAGATGATATTATGCCTTGTATTTGGTTAGTGTGGCAGGCATAGGAATCCAGGCATGGATTTGTAGAATTAGAAAATCAAACTGCCGAAGAAAAATACTGCTTTAGTGTATATATGGTTTCAATTCAGTCCATTTTTATTAACCTAATAAAGGACAAAGCACTCTTTTTCTCTAGTTGATTGTGTGTGTGTTTGTGTATATATATATTTTGAGACAGAGTCTCACTCTGTCACCCAGGCTAGGGTGCAGTGATGCAGTCATGGCTCACTGCAACCTCTGCCTTCTGGGTTCAAGCAATTCTGCTGCCTCAGCCTCCCCAGTAGCTGGGACTACAGGTGCCAGGCTAATTTTTGTACTGTTACTGGAGATGGGTTTTCACCATGTTGGCCAGTATGGTCTTGATCTCCTGCGCTTGTGATCTACCCGCCTCTGCCTCCCAAAGTGCTAGGCTTATAGGTGTAAGCCACCACGCCTGATGGATTGTATATATTTTTATATTTTTTAACTGACAAATAACAATTACATACATTTATGGAGTACAATGTGATGTTCAATGTATACATTGCAGAATGACCAAATCAGGCTAATTAGCATATCCTCAACATTTTATCCTTTCTTTGTGGCAAGACCATTAAAAATTCGCTCCCTTAGCTATTTTGAGATATACAAAACATTAGTAACTGCAGCCCCCATGCTGGGCAGTAGAGCATCAGCACTATTTATGCTCTCCAACAGGAACTTTGTACTTACTGGACAACCTCCCTGCTATTTCTATGCACTCCGTCTTTTCCTTCTCCTCCTCTTCCTCCCCTCAGTCTCTGGTAACCACGATTTCATTCTCCACTTCTGTGAGTTCTGCTTTTTTAGACTTCACGTATAAATGAGATCATGCCGTGTTTTTCTGTACGTGGTTTATGTCACCTAACATAATCTCCTCTACATTCATCCATTGCACCTTTTCAAGTAGTCTTCCACTAGAATAAACTTGATAAGAAAAGATGCTTTGTCTTCCTTGCCCTTGCAACTCCTGCCCCTGTAAGAGTGTTTGTCAAAGTGTGGTACCCAGATCAGCAGAATCAGCATCACCTGAGAAAGGATTAGAAACGTGATAGAATTAGAAATACAAATTTTCAGGCCCCTCCCCACACCTATGGAATCAGAAACTCAAGAAACAGGGTTCCAGAAATGTGTGTTTTAATTACCGTCCAAGTGATTCTGATGTAAGATTTTCCTGGCACATTACGCATAACCTACAAATTCAAGGAATTAAGTAAGGTTAAATAAGAACAGTAGTAAACAGAAGACAGTCAAGACCACATTTTTTGTTTTTTTGCCTGTGCATACAAAATACTGAGTAAAGGCATTTATTTTATAGGAAAAAATGTTTTCATGTGCATAAAGAGTAGCTGACCCGATTTAATAAGGAACAGTTTGCACTGCATGGGAAAATGTTGGTTAAAATTTCACAGCACTCAGGAGCTAGCACTAACCCTGTGATACCAGTAAAGATTAGCTGCTTGTGGGAAGAAAATAGAGTTGCTTTGCCCCTGTTGGTGGCCAATTCTCTCTGATCTCCTTGGTTTGTGTACCACAGGTGGTTGTGAACTTAAGCTGCAATTTATTTTGATTTTTTGTATGTATGTTTTAAAAATTTATGTTGCATTTCTCAATGAAATGTCAAGATCATAAAAATCTGTGTGAGAAGTGCTGAGCTGATGGTTGTGGGGTCAGGGGGAAATTTTCTCTTGGCCCTCTGAGAATTTGCTGAAAATTCACTTACAGTGAATTTCATTTTTCTTTTCGACAGTGAAAAAGTTTTTTCAGATGTGGTTACATTCTTGGTTTTAAAGGAAAAGGAAAACAGTGGTTCATGAAGGTGGTTGTGGATCTTAGGCAGATAAAGGAACATCAGCTTCTTTGAGACAGGCACTGGGGCGGGTAAAGTTAGAGAGACTTTGAGGATTCTTCAGTTCAGCATGTCGATGCACTGTAGGTTGGAGTATCCGTTTCTGAGCCTCAACATGATACTCCTAGTGATAATAATGGAAAGAACTTTCCTGGCTCTGGATCAACAGAAAAAAAATAGGCCCACTCCTTAGTAGCTGCTCAGGGATCTTAAGTATTTTTTTAATCAGTTTGTCAACAGCTCATTAACTTATTCATTACCTCTTTCACTATTGGAATTCCAACAGGAAAATGATTTTGCTGTATCTGAAACTCTCCAGCATCTCTCTACCTCCAATACTCCCCTTCCTACTTAAACAATTGAGTCAACAGTATAATTTTGATAACATGTTGGTTAGGAATTAAATTCTTAAGTTATATCCAAATAGCACACATTACTTTAAATATCGACTGTCTATAATATGATTGACAGAAATCTTTAAATGAATTATAACTGATGGTGAGGCCATATATTTTTATAAAGATTTTTAACAGAGTCAAATAATCCAATTTATTGGAACTATTTGGGTATTTCTTAATTATTCTGCTTGGTGGACAAAGCTGAACAAAGAGTAGCAAACATAATCTGTTAGTTAATCAGGATTTGGACAACTGCAAATAGAATACATTTGTATTTCAAATCAAGTCACATATTTGTTGAGAGTTTACCGTGTATAGATTGCCATGTTAGAGTGCTGTTGGGAAACAATGAATATCAGAATCCTCCTCTCACAGCAAGAATCTGCACAAAACATGACACCAATACAATGGAAATTCTAACAGTCAAAGGTTTGCTGATGTCGGACAGTACTATTCTTCTTTGCTTTGGGAGGGAGAGTTTGTTTATGTATAATTTCAATACATCTTCAATGGTTAGAATGCCAGTAAGAAATGCAAAATATATTGAGTTGAGCTATATAAAATTGCCTTTTTGTAGGTAAAAAAAACCAGACTATTGGAAATTTCATATTGCTCAAACTAACATTGTTTTAAAAGGCTGATTTACATTTTGTAGACAATGATGCTTTGTTTTTGGCTGATTTCGTTGTTGATTCAATCTATGGCTGACTTTGGAGACTTTCTTTTTTTCTTTTTTCAGAGACAGAGTTTTACTCTGTTGCCCAGGCTGGAGTGCAGTGATTTGATCTCAGCTCAATGCAACCTCTGCCTCCTGGGTTCAAGCAATTCTCATGCCTCCACCTCCCAAGTAACTGGGTCTACAGGCACATGCCACCATGCCCAGCTAATTTAGTGTTTTGATTAGAGATGTTTTTTTGCCATGTTTGCCAGGCTGGTCGGGAACTCCTGGCCTCAAGTGATCTGCCTCTCGGAGTGCTAGGATTACAGAAGTGAGCTGATGTGCCCAGCCCACCACACAACCTCTGTTTAGCTCCGTTACTCATCCTGTAAAATGCTTTGAAAACTTCTGAGTGAAAAATTGAGAGAGAGGTTTAATGCCTTTATGCACACCAAATTGAAAGATGTTATTGTGGCCTTGAACAGTTGTTTCAGTTTAAAAAAATATATGCTCCTCTAAGAAAATAATTTATAAAAATAAGATGAGATCAACACATAGGAAATATTTCATGATGCTTAATAGATCCATTTTTATGTTATAAAATTGATATAAACAATTTAGAAAAGAGTCTTTATACTTATTCTTAAAATAACTATTCACCTCTCTTACATTTGACCTTGAATTTCACCTATTGCCAGTTTTAGTTCTTCTATTACTGTTTTTTGTGTTGAATAAATTTTATAATACAGTTTAATTTTCAGAAATACTAGCAACCTCTTTCAATATCTAAATAGATAGAATTTTAAATGTGTCATCAAATTTTAGATATTTCCTTTGAGAATTTATCATTTTTGAAATAATATTGGGTCTTTATTTTATAAAAGAAAAAAATCAAGTCATAAAAGTAAGAAAATAACCAGCCCAGGCATTGAGGTTAAAACTGAACTGCTCACATCTAGTCCAAAGATAGTCTCACTAATTCAGACTTTACAGGCAGTTCATGTACTTCTTTTTTAATAGTTACATTAATATTTTAATACCAGCAATAAAATATAACAGTTAACATTTTAACAATATGTTTTGAGACTTTCTTCCACTTTATTTAATCCCACACAATATTTCCATAGATTTCATATACCTCTTTCCTTTAAAAGCTCTGCTAACTTCTGTCATCTGAAGAGTGATGAAGTTCCTAGATTTGGAAATGAGAGGTTTATTTCTCATAAAGGGTTTCGGCATGCAGGGACCATGCTGATGGTCTGGGAAGCATAGCCTCTGGTCAGTAACCAGAACAAACCCTTCGAGGAATGAAAGAACAAGATGGGGATTTATGACTGGATAGAACTCCTTTGTGGTTGGTGGTCCCTTCTCAGAAAAGAATACGAGTTGATTGCTTTATGGAAACCATAGAAGAGCAGGGCAGTGTCAGGAGTGGTACAGGAGTTTTCAGAGGGTTCCTTTCTGCTTAACTCTTGATGAAGAAAGCCTTATGGTGACTAGGAATGGAGGGTTTGGATGGATGGGGCCTGTCCAACCTCCTATGGTGACTGGGGATGGAGGGCTTGGATGGATGGAGCCTGTCCGACCTCCTATGGTGGCTGGGG
>PVKP010038952.1:0-20509 GCA_004027715.1 Plecturocebus donacophilus
CCTCACACACCCTCACTCACTCACCCTCACTCACCCACCCCTCACTCACTCACTCACCCACTCACCCACCCACCACAGCAACTTCCAGGCCCGCAAGCTGCACTCATGGTGAGTGCCCTCTACAGGCGCACCTTCTCTGACCTTTAATACTGCATGTTACTCTGCCTTTTATATGTTCAGATACACAAACACTTACCATTGTGTTACAGTCGCCTGCAATATGCCGTCAGTCACATCCCGCACAGGGGTATAGCCCAGGAGACATGGGCTCGACCGCGGCCCCAGCGCGCAGTGGGTTCCCCCAGCTAGCTTTGTGCAGGTGCACGGTGGTGTTCCCACGACGAGACCGCCAGCACGCATTTCTCAGAACTTACCCCACTGCTGAGGACACGGGACGCGGAAGGTACACTTTAAAACTTGAAAGATCCACGCTATCCTAATAATATCACGGACGCTTCTGGGAGTGGGAGGTGGGTAGGTTTTGGAGTAGATTCTATAAATCAAAGATTTTAACTGTACTTGTAATGCCCGATTTATTTTTAAAGGGGTCCCCTCTCTTCAATAAGTCAATCACAATGGGAAACCAGGTTTCCACCTCCAAGAGACCAGAACGACATGGCTGCCAGCATCACACCTGAGGCAGGGCTGCATCCGGGTTCAATCAAAGTAACAAGGTATAAAAGGTAGAAATTTTGAATAAGGGCTGAATACTATATGCTATTGGGGAATCACTGTAATTTTTAGGTGTCAAATTGGTATTGTGATTATGTACGAAGTAATTTTACTTTTAATGATGCATGATAAAGTAGTAATAGTGACAATATCTGCAACTTTGAAACAACTCAGTAAAAAAACATGATGGAGAGTAAATATGACAAGGCTGGTAGATGACTGCACCTGCGTGCTGTGTGGGGTTCATCATACTATTCCTTCCGTCTCAAGATACGCTTTAAATTTTTCATAAGTAAAAGCTAACAGTGGGCCAGGCACAGTGGCTCACACCTGTAATCCCAGCACTTTGGGAGGCCAAGGCAGGTGGATCATTTGAGGTCAGGAGTTGAAGATCAGCCTGACCAACATGGTTAAACCCCATCTGTATTGAAAATACAAAAAAATTACCCCAGCGTGGTGGCAGGAGCCTGTAGTCCCAGCTACTCAGGAGGCTGAGGCAGGAGAATCGCTTGAACCCAGGAGGCGGAGGTTGCAGTGAGCCAAGATCGTGCCACTGCCCTCCAGCCTGGGTGACGGGGTGAGTCTGTCTTTAAAAATATATAAATAAATAATTTTTAAAAAGCTAAAAATTAAAGGTTAATGTGTAACTTTTTGAAAGTATGTGCAATAATAACAACTGGGAGTAAAGATGGTTTAAAAAAAAAAAAAAAAAAAAAAAGCTCAGCCTTGCCTGAGAGTCTACGTGATGGGAACTGCACGCAGTGTTTTCTTCTCTGCACTTTTCTAAGAAAAAACATTCTCCCAAATTAAAAACCACAGTCAGAACATTGCATTCCTGGGATTACCACCCTCTCACTATTATCCTGCCACTAACTGCCTGGGCTAGGCCGTAAAAAAGGAAGCACAGGGTTTGCAGAAAGGTAGGAGGGGACGCGTGGGAAGGGAGTCAAACGTCTACACAGCTCCCCAGTTCCAAGCAGGGAGCCAGGTCTTCAGGTGGCTGTCACCGCACCCACGCTGCAGAGGTGGGGAGAAGCGCAGGTTCGAGAGGCAGAAGCTGAGCCAACATGTCCCAAAAGGTATTCTGTGGAGTGTCTCTTGGGATTCGCCATTTAGAGCAAAACGCATAGCGGCTTCCATCCAAACCTCATCTGAAAGTCTGCACGTCCTGAGCTGTAAACTGTTAGAGCAAGCGGCAGACATCACGAACTGGAGATATCTCCAGCCTCCTCCTCAGCCTCTAAATGTGAACTCTACCCCGCTGCTAGAGCCTGGCCTTCGACTGGAGTCAGAAATAAAGCAAAAGGTCTCAAGGCTGCAATAGTCCAAGTCACCACAACCACCAGTTCACACTCTTTACAGTTCACACCAGTTCACAGCCTGCCCACCCGTGAGCCTGAGGTGTAGAAAGTATTCCTTCTTCAAGTTTAATTTCTGGAAATGGTCTCGGTTTCAATCCTGTGAGAAGCTTGGGCCCAGCACTCAGCCACAGACCTGCCTTTGATGTTTTATACTCTGCCTTTTATATGTCCAGATACACAAACACTTACCATTGTGTTACGGCTGCCTGCAATATGCCATCAGTCACAACCTGCACAGGTGTGTAGCCCAGGAGCCATGTGCTGGACCACGCGGCCCCAGCGCGCAGTGGGCTCCCCCAGCTAGCTTTGTGCAGGTGCACTGCGGTGTTCCCATGATGAGACCGCCAGCACGCATTTCTCAGAAGTTACCCCACTGTTCAGGACACGGGACGGGGAAGGTACACTTTAAAACCTGAAAAGATCCACGCTATCCTAATAATATCACGGATGCTTCTGGGAGTAGGAGGTGGGTAGGTACTGAAACAGTCCCATTAAACATTTCCTGATGTTTCCTCTCAGGGGAGAAAGGGCCCTACCCATGACCGAATCTGCTCAGATCACAATTTAACAGGCTGATTAAGATATTTAATAGACGGTGCCTCCATTTGGTAGGATTCCTCAAATTTGCCACACAGCACCCCGGCTAATCATGGCTTCTTGTGCATGCGTGTGTCTCTCACAGGGTTTCTGCCACATCGCCACACCCAGGACCATGTTTCCACACTCAGTGGGAACACGCTGCTTATTCACGGTGCTTTGATCATCTCCTGCGAGTTTCTCGGGGAGAGGCATGAAAACACCACCTCCTTAAGACATCCTTACCAGGGACTGTTTCTCCACACTCAGCCTGAGAGTGAGTCAGACACGAATCTGACTCCCCAGCAAGCAGGAACCCGCATGGGTCAGAAACCGCTGGGAATGCTCAGTGAGAGAACCCCGGAAAACTATTTATTCCACCAGGTTCAAGTTCCATCTCCTCCTCTCCACTTTCTCTCTAGGCTGGCCAAGCAGAAGCATCCATTTTTATAGCTGCTTAGGCTCTACATTGGGCGAAAGCGTCAGGAAAAAAAAGCCTGGGCTCCACCAAAAGGAGCACTCTCAGAGGATGTGGGAATGTGTGGGGGTCAGAGACTTGGGGGGCCAGGTGCAGAAGGCAGGGGTTCCCCGGTCAGCCCTGCCCAAGGACCTGCTGGAAGTTCCTGTCCCCAACCTGGGAACTTACCACTGAAGTAAATATGCTCGAAACGTTGATTTCTTTCCCGTTGATTTACTCAAAGATTCAGCATCCTAGGAGAGTGCTTCCAGTTGTCCAACCTTCCATGTCTGACCCCGGCTCCCGCCTGGGAACCAGGGCAGGAAAAGGAACAATATCCGGTGGAAAGAGCTGCTAGAAAACGCTTCGGTTTCTTTTGGGAATGGGGAAATTATCCGAGCTTATGGTTGAATAAAACAACACAGAACAGGACGAAGGGAAACCAGGACACTCAGGAAAAGAGGATGCTCGGCAGGAAGGCCAAGGGCACCAGCGCAGAGGGTCGAGGGAGCCTCCCCCATGCACAGCCCGCTGGCGCTGCACAGCCTCCTGGCACTGCACAGCCCCCTGATACTGCACAGCCCACTGGCGCTGCACAGCCCCTGCACTGCACAGCCTCCTGACACTGCACAGCCCACTGGCGCTGCACAGCCTCCTGACACCGCACAGCCCACTTGCACTGCACAGCCTCCTGACACCATACAGCCCACTGGTGCTGCACAGCCTCCTGGTACTGCACAGCCCACTGGCGCTGCACAGCCCCTGGCACTGCACAGCCTCCTGATACTGCACAGCCCCCTGATACTGCACAGCCCACTGGTGCTGCGCAGCCTCCTGGCTCTGCACAGCCTCCTGGTACTGCACAGCCCACTGGCGCTGCACAGCCTCCTGACGTCGCACAGCCTCCTGGCACCGCACAGCCTCCTGGCACCACACAGCCCACTGGCACCGCACATCCTACTGGCACTGCACATCCTACTGGCACTGCGCAGCCCACTGGCGCTGCGCAGCCTCCTGGCGCTGCAGAGCCTCCTGGCTACACTGGTTTCTCTGGGTATTTCAGGACAGTTGCAAGTTCTCAGGGTCAAAGAGACCTTCTGTCCAGGCTATGCGTCCCTCTTGCAGGTCTGATTGCCCACCCTCGTGTCTCTACTGGGGGTGGGGAGGTCATTCTCAGCTTCCCAGGGATGAAGAGGCTTCCCCAGGCCAGGAGCTGTTGGGGCAGGTCCCTTCTCCTGGGGGGAAGTGGGCAGAGGGGAGAAGCATCTCTGCTGGGGTGGGGAGGCTCAGGCCCTATGGGGACGGAGCACTGCCAGGCCACTCCTTTTTGGGACTCTGGTGTGTTTTGTAGGATTTTATTGTGCACCACATGGTGTTTTGACATATATGTACATTATGGAATGGTTAAATCTAGTTAATTAACAAGTGCATTACCTCACAGTTATTTTGTGGCGAGAGTACTCAATAGCCACTCTCTCAACATATTTTATCAATACATCACCATTAATTATGGTCACCTTGCAGTGCAATCGATCCCCTGAAACGCACCTTCCCGTCTAACGGCAATTACACATCCTTTAACCAGCATCTCCCCACACCCCCCAGCACCCAGCCTCTGGCAACCGCCATTCCACTCTACTTCCACGAGATCAACCTTTCAGCTGCCACGTAGGAGTGAGGCCACACAGTACGTGTCTTTCTGTGCTGGGCTTACGACCTAACAGAGCATCCTCCAGGTTCATCCATGTTGTCAGAAAACAGTATGGAGGTTCCATTTCTCAAGAAAATCACAAATGGAACGACTATGAGCCCACTGTGCCACTGGCGTCAACTCAGAGGGCATGAACTCAGCCTACCGCGAAGCGGTCTGTGCCCCTACATTTACACAGCACCATTCCCACTAGCCAAGGTGTGGAATCAACCTAAGTGTCCATCGATGGATGAATAGGTCAAGAAAATTGTTCTCTAGGCAACGGAATGCTATTCCACCATCAAAAAGAATGAAATCCTGACACCAGTATTGGCACGGCTCTTGATCAACCCTCCTTGGTGACATGGTCAGAGGGACTCTGACCCACCCAGAGGAGAACTGAGCCACCCAGGGGCTTCTCATTGGGCCTGGGTCACTTTCTTCTGTTTGGATGGACCGGGGGTGGTTAGTCAGGCTTCCTTGGAGAAACAGGACAGGATAGATACACACGAAGAGACTTCTTTTGGGAGTTGCCTTGTGTGATTACAGAGGCAAGTCCGATGATTTGCTGTCTGCCATCTGGAAAACCAGGAAAGCCAACAGTGGGAATTCAGTCTGAGACTGCAGGCTTGAGAACTGGAGGGCTGAGGTTATCACTCCCAGCTCAAGGCTGCGGGTGAGACAACTAGGGGGAGGGTGCTGGAGCGGGGCTGGTGCGAGGCCTGGAGTCCAGAGGTCTGAGACCCAGGAGCCCCAGTGTCTGCGGGCAGGACAGACAGAAGTCCCAGCTCCAGACGGAGCAAGTTCACCTTTCCCCTGACTTTTGTTCTGCTGGGGTCCTCGGTGGGTCAGAGGATGCCCTCACACATGTGTGACAATTCCTTACTCAGTCCACTGATCCAAATGCTCACCTCCTCCAGAAATGCGCTCACAGGGACCCCCAAAAATAGTGTCTGACCAGCTCTCTGGGCATCCCTCCACCCAGTCAAGCTGGCAGAAAGTCAACCCTCACGGGGCAAGTGGAAGCTGCTCCTCCCGCTGCCTCCGGTTCTGGGGCCTCTTGCCGGGGCAGCCTCCAGGGTCCTCTGCTCCCGCAGTCTCGCTCCATCTCCAGGGATGACGGCTGCGCTTTGAAGGGAGGGCCTCCGCCATCTGTGTGGCCCCAGAAGTCAGGCGATTTTAAAACCTCTCCATGCTTGAGTAATACTTAATAGATTTAATACACACTTATCTCTTTGATAAATAAAAACAAAGGGTAAAAACTAGGTAATGGGTCCTAGCAATGTATATGGGACTAACAAACATTTTGTGACTCACAAAAGTAATTTTACTCCTTTAAATTTGCTGTCACCTCCCCCCAGTAACACCCACAATGTCTCAGAAACTCGTGTCCCCTGGAGGCTGTTGCACTCAGTGAGCTCCGGCCACTCAGCCTTCCAGTTCCCTCATTTCTAAAGTCTAACAGGGTCAGCTCACAAGTGGCTTCACCCTGGAGAGTCTTATCCAACACCTCATTTCACAGAGGAGGCCCTGAAAGGGCCGGGGGAAGGAGTGTTGAGCCGCTAGCCACGCCGCCCACTGGAGGCAGAGCCTAACTCAGCCTCAGGCCACGGACGTGGACTCTGGCCTCCAGGCATCACTGCCAACACCAAGGGCTGCGGAGCCGCCAGGCTCACCTCGATGCCGACCCTGCGACCTCATTCTGGGCTTAGACCCCGTGGGGTGATGCAAGACACACAGCCTGCAGGACTGAGCTGGGACCTGTCACTTGCAGTATAAAGAGCCCGGATGAGTAAAACAGCTTCTCCTTTCCCTCCACCTTCCCCCAAGTCCAGATCCTCCCAGGTAAGCCCTGACGATGACCCAGGCTCCATCTAGTCTCCAGTCCTCCATTACCACCACCTGCACCAGTCCACTTAGACACTGGGTTACCCCACTCATGAGCTGTTTCTCCCTGGCCTTCCTTGGTATACATTTTCCAAACACCACCCTTCCCAGCCAGCAAGAATGACTAGGTGACATTTTTGACCACACGCATGTCCTTAGGAAAGTCATATCTGTCAGAATCCAGGACAAAACAAAGGCCATGCCTGGTGAGTACTGAGGGGACGGGATGGAGGAAGGGTTGACAGCTGTACTGGTGGGCTGGAGGGCCAGCAAGGCAGGGGACACTGCCCCCAGGGACTTGCAGCTGTGGGAGCTGTGACCACCCTGCCTGAGGGCCAGTGGGCAACCTCAGATACCCCTGCTACAATCCGCAGGCTCCTGTTGCAACCCCGTGGGCCATGCCGCCTGGAAGCCACCGGGCAAGGGAACCCGAGTGAGGAAGCCCAGCACCCAGCACCCACCCTGCAGGTGGAGTGCGGCACAGAAGAAGGTAGAGGGTGGATCTGGGAGGCAAGCAGGGAAGGCCCCGCATAGAGTTCTTCCTTTCTTCAGTAAAGACTCAGTCTCACAGGCTGGGCTTGGTGGCTCACGCCTATAATCCCAGTATTTTGAGAGGCCGACGCCGGTGGATCATGACGTCAGGAGTTCAAGACCAGCCTGGCCAAGATGGTGAAACCTCATCTCTACTAAAAATACAAAAATTAGCCAGGCGTGGTGGCGGGCGCCTGTAAACCCAGCTACTTGGGAGGCTGAGGCAGGAGAATCGCTTGAACCCGGGAGGCAGAAGTTGCAGTGAGCAGAGATTACATCACTGCGCTCCAGCCAGGGCAACAGAGTGAGACTGTGTCTCAAAAAAAAACTCAGTCTCACTAAGAGACAGCCCTTGTCTGCCTTTTCCATTCTTCCTGCTGGGATGCAGGTACCATCTCAGGAGGTGCCACAGCCACCAGAGGACCCCAACGGCTGCAGACAGGGAGGGAGGCGGGGTCCCTCCAGCCTTCGGACCACCCGTGCCATGGTGGCCTCTGACTTCCTGCATGAGAAAAGCCAGCCCGGTCTCTGCAGGGCCATGTCAGTGGGTTCCATTGTTGCCTGTAGCTGAACGCAGTCCTATCTGATAGAGGGCTGGCCTACACTTTATGCTTCGGTGGCACTTGAGACTTGGTAATGCAGTTGCACGTACACTATCTGATTGGAAGCAGGAGAAATCAATGCCACGGTTCCCATTCCGTAAAGAGCACAAGAAACAAACAAGTTACTCACGGCCGGGGGCTACTATGAGTTGGGGCAGCGCCCACAGGAATCAGCGAAAACCAGGTGACTAATTACCAACCTCGCGCTCAGCCGCTCTCATGCTCGGAAGACGTTCCGTGAGCAACGTAAACACACAGACAACATGCCCTACGCCCTAACAACACAACACTCCTCACGTGTTAGATGGGAAAAAGCTGAAGAGCGGTGGTGACAGCCAGCGCTGGAGTATAAGGAAAAAAGAATAGGACTCTCCATACAGAACCAGTGAGAATGCCGATTCCTGGAGTCTTTCTGAGAGGCAATCTCTCGGAGGCATAATTAAAAAGCATACACACAAATTTTGACCCAGAGAGTCCCAGAAGTGGATTCCATAAAATAAAAAACATAAGAATGTATGCATGAAGATCTTTAGCATAGCACTGACGAGGCAAAGAAAAAAGGGTAAATCCTACAGGTCTGCAAAGGAACATCTTTTCATTGTGGTCAGATAAAACTGGTGTATCCATGCCATGGACTACAACGAAGCAATTCAGAATCACAAGCTAGAATTCTACGTGTTCACGACACATTTTTGAGTAAAAAAAAAAATCAAATGTATATACACAAAATACATACATTTGATATGTATTTTATAAAATATTTTATATACATATTTTTGATAACTTTGCATCTCGCTCTCTTCAGATGTGGAGGAACGAAATGGGACACCTTGGACAGCTCCCCATTTGGCAGGAAACGTGCAGATGTGTGTGTTTATATGTGTATGCATATAAATACGTATATTTTATAGACATATATACACGTGTATATACGAGATGGGGTGAAACGTGTGCATATGTCTATAAAACATGTGTGTATATATACACGATACATATACATATATACACACACATATATGGATTCTTTTTTGAGACTGAGTCTGGGTCTCCCAGGCTGGAGCGCAGTGGCACCATCTCGGCTCACTGCAACCTCCATCTCCTGGGTTCCAGCAATTCTCCCACCTCAGCCTCTGGAGTAGCTGGGATTACAGGCACCCGCCACCACACCCAGCTAATTTTTGTCTTTTTAGTAGAGATAGATTTTCGCCATGTTGGCCAGGCTGGTCTTAAACTCCTGACCTCAAGTGATCCGCCCACCTCAGCCTCCCAAAGTGCTGGGATTACAGGTGTGAGCCACCACGTCTGGCCTAGATTCTCATGGTAATAAATCAACAAACCCCCCAAGGCCTAGCTGTGGGGATACAGGTGCTCATCTTTGATTATAGACAGGGAAAAGGGGGTAGAGGGACATGCACTGCTTACCTGGGCCATGGAATGCGATACTGCATAAGAATTAGGAGAAGAGAATTAGGAAAACCAATGCCCGATCAGTTTAAACAGCACCATTTTCCATGAGCAGTGACAGGCATCGCCCTGCGGTGGTGGGCACAGGTTTCAAGCCTCTGCCATCACACCTGGAAGCCCCGGCGCCCAGCCAGACAAGCTACCTGGGGAAGTATCCATGTGCCCCTTAGATGGCTCCCTGACCCTCCTGCTCCGGGAGGGGATGAGGTCCGGACAACAGCATTTGCTTCTCACCTTTGGCAGGCACCAGTCTCCCCGCCTGGCAGGAGGGTGAAGCAGTCGGATGCACACACACACCAACCTTTTGAATTCTGCATGCTGGGGCTTTGTGTCTAAGAGCAAGGATGTCTCACGTTACAGATCACAACATTCCGTCTGCACGTTTCCCACCAGACGAATGGGAAGCTGTTCACAGCATCCCCTTTCATCCCTAGACATCTGAAGAGGACTAGACGCATGCAACGTCCTGTGTCTGGTTCCCCACTCTCCTCTCCTTCCTGTACCCCACCTGTTCTCCCCCCATGTCTCTCTCTCTTCCTCCCTGTGTGGCTCACTTCTCCCCTTCCTCCTCCTCTTTCTTCCTCTCTCCTTCCTTCTTTATTTCTACCTCCCCTACTTGTCTCCCACCTTCTCCGGCTCTTGCCATTTTCAGAAGGGCTCCTGGCTCAGGCCAGCACAGAATCACTTCTTGAGGGCTTGTTGATTTCTCCTCAAACCTGTCTACAAGGCAAGATTATTTTTAAACCCACTTAAGACCTAAGGAAACTGAAGCATAGAAAAAGTTGCCCAACCCATCAGCCATGTCTACTGAGCACCCAGATGTGCAGGACACCATCCTCGGAAACCATGGATGAGAGATGTTAAGGGATCTTCCCAAGCCAGAGCCTTCCCAGCTCATCAAGGCAGAGCCCAGGGCTGGCAGGAAGACACCAATGTCCTGAGGCCGTCAGCACGGTGCTCAGGAGTCTCTCCCAGTGGCAGGCAAGCTCCTTCTACATCTCCATGTGGCAGCCAGCAAAGAGCTTGGCTGGGCACAAGCAGGACCACAGGAAAGAGAGGACACAGGGTGACTTTAGTTTCCAGCACAGAGGCCTGAGCAGGAAGCAAAGGTTTTAGAGGACTGCTTGTGTGGGCAGTGGTACCCACAACATGGGCCCTGGTGTCAGCTGCTGACCTGAAGTTGGGGTGCTGGGGCCCCTGTCATCTGCAGAGCCCCCATGTCCCACTGATGAGAGGACCACCCCATCTCTCATTTTTTAGACCCCCAGCCTCACATCTCCCATTCTGAGAGCTTCCTGTGGGCCAGGCCTGGTGCTGAGACCCTCCCAGTCTCTTCTGCGTTTCACTGTCACCAACAACCCCCCGCCCAACCCGAGATAGTGCTGCCACCTCCAAGCAGCACACGAGGACGTGAAGGCTCAGGGAACCGAAGCCCAGGCCACGCCCTGCTGCTGGGAGCCGCCCAGGTCCATCCGCTTCCAAATGGCACCATCCCTGCCCTCTGCCTCTTGCTGACATTTCCTTTCCCTCCTCACCGGAAGGAGTGAGGCACCAGCTCCCTTCACCAGACCCTGTTTTTTTCCTGGCACATTGCCCTGGGGTGCCAACTGGGAGTTCAGTAAATGCTCTGGCCCCACAGGCTCCAGGCCAGTTACAGCTCTGGCAGAAATGACACGTAGGTTTCCCCTAACTCGCTTTCGTTACTGCTAGAGGCGGCTTAGCGGGAGGTGTTGAGAAGGGCTTGGAGGAGGCCTTCCCTTTAGCAAAGGTGGGCTGGTTCTCGTTTCGGCTGAAGCTTCAGAAAGTAACCAAGAGGGACTGATTACTTGCTTAGATCGGAGTGTCCGTGACCCGACCCTCAGCAGCGCAGCACCTCCAGCCCTCGAAGGTCCACAGAGGCACCCCAGTTCTGAATCCAGAGCCACACGAATCCCCGTTACTCTGGTAGAACAGGAATGGCTCTGTTGCCTGGGCTCCCCAGTTCTGAATCCACAGAGCCACATGAATCCCAGTTACTTTGGTAGAACAGGAATGGCTCCATTGCCTGGGCTCCCCAGTTCTGAATCCAAAGCCACACGAATCCCCGTTACTCTGGTAGAACAGGAATCGCTCCGTTGCCTGGGCTACTGGGGATCTTGTCCAGTCATTGGAAGACTTTGATTGCATCAGCTGGATTTTCTGACTACCAGGTCTCTTTAGGACTCGGAGACACTTAGAAAACTCTAACTCAGCCGGGTATGGTGGCTCCCACCTGCAATCTCAGCACCTTGGGAGGCTCAGCCAGGAGGGTCACTTGAGCCCAAGAGTTTGAGACCAGCCTGGGCAAAATAGCAAGACCTCATCTTCACCAAAAAAAAAAAAACAGAAGAAGAAAGAAAAAAGAAAGAAAGGGGAAAGGGAAAGAAAGAAAAGCTAACTCTCCTAAGAGTCACAGATTCCCAAAGCAATTTTTCAAACAGAGTTAACAGCACTCTCCAGTCACCTCCACAGCTCTTTGCTTGCTATAGCTATGCATCCATATCAGGCTCAATATTAATGTTTTATCTAAATAATCATTCCTGCCTCATACGATCAGTACTCAAGGCTTTCCTCTAATTACATTCACTCCTGGTTTGATCAAGTCAACACAAAAAGCTCTTCCCAGAGAACATCAGATTAGAATGTGACACATGTTCACGATCCTTTTTGAAAGACAACATCCAGCACTGGATACAGTGCAGGATCTTCATCTCGCTCCATGAGCCCGGGTCCGAGGAGCCCCACGGCGGAATCCCCCGCCCCTTCTTTTTGGGAAAGACAAAAAAATCAGGTTCCCTCCAGTCTCTGGTTTCTCGCCCCCCCCCCCCCGAAACGTCCTGGCATTCAGCAGGTGGGGAGGATGGCATCTGTCGCATCTGGGGGCTTGCTGGGGAGTGCTCTGGGCTCCCAGGAGCTCTGTGGCTGTGCCTGCCGCACAGCCACACCTGAACAGGCATCCTGAAGGCAGGTGGGAGACTCCTCAGGAAGAGATTCGGCAAAATGCCTTCCTTAAAAGTGCCTAGACAGAAATACCTTTATAGCTTTGTAATGTAAATGATCTTAAAGTCAAAATGTCAGCAACATAAGGCAGTGTAAATGGGAGACTGTGCATGAAAAGGATGGAGAAGAGATTTCAGCTGCGCCCAGTTGTACAAGGGTCTGGCTAATACTGCAAGCTTCAGCCCAGCTAGAGAGAGAGAGAGGAAAGAAAGGATGGAAGGTGGAAGGGAGGATGGATATTTGGCCCTCTACCCAGACTTTCATCACAGAGGGGTCTTTATCCAAAAGCCAAGAGTGAGTTAACAGCTTTATTGCTGATGGACTTTCTATGTTAAACACACAAACACACATCCCTTATCTGTAGCAAGCAACCTTCAAATTATGGCACCAAATAGGCAAAACTGAAGAAATATGTTTTCCTGTTATGTTAGTATTTATTCATTCACTTCTTTATTCAATCACCCAATTATTTATTCAACAAACTTCTGCACTTACTATTTTCAGAGGTGCTTTGTAGGTACTGGGAATAGTAGGTGAGCAAAGGTGAAATCCTTCCCCAGTGAAGTACACATTCTAGTGGATCATGCAGACCACAAAGACAAGAGTGAAGGTAGCGGAGGGTGTATGCGATAGTCACTGGAGCCTTAATTCCCTCATCTCTTCCAGGACTGAAATAATTATGCTCTTCACTAATCATATTATTGATTTTTTTTTTTTTTTTTTTTACTTCTTGGGAAACTGGCACCTCAAATTCAAAGATATCTACAACTTCCCAGTTTAGAGTGGAGATTATGCATGTAAGTTACCCACGCTCAATCAAGTAGTGGTTCTGGGAAGCCCCAGCTCTCTATGAAGGGGTCTGGGAGATGTTCACACAAGCACTTGTTGCTCTTTCCACGGCGACTGATTAGCGTGGATCTCTAATCCAGCACGGCCTGTCGTCAAGGAGACCGCACAGACACCACGGCCCAGGTTAAAGAGGAAGCGCCAGCTATGCTCACGGTCCCTTATCAACCTCCTCTCCTAACCAAAGCCCTTCTGTTTGCACTGGGAGCTGGAGCCAGCTCTCTGCTGATGCCTATCAGCAGCTAATGCCTCCATTGCCCGGTAACTCTTGGAGACCACACAGGCCCAGGGTGGATAGCTGGTCAAAGCGCCTAAAGGGACAGTGACAGAATTGTGTCGGCAAAGAGGTAGCCCAGCAGACAGCCTGCTGTCTGTCCTTGGTGCTTTGCACCAGGGAGAACATGGAGGGCCAACACGGAGCAGCTCTGCAGGGCTGGGCCGAAATCTGCCCACCGACACGTGCTGTGCAGACTTGACGATGTAGAGAAGCAGGCTCCTGGACCCCCTGCGGCAAGTCCCTGAGGGCCTCCAAGGCCGGGCCTCAGCCTTCTGGCCAGAGTTTCCAGGCTCTGCTTTGAAAGTGGTCTGCCGAGGACAACCGTGGTGCCTCACTCTCCCCCGCCAAGGGATGGGCACAAGACCAAGGGGTGCCAATTAAAGAATCAGTCCCTCAAATTTAAATCTTGAGTAGAGGGACCCAAGGAAAACAAAAGAACCAGCAGCCGGAGCACATCCCCCGGCGGGTCATCCCGCAGCTCTCCTCCTCCCTGACGCCTGCTCCCAGGCCCTGATGCTTCATGGCCTCACCATCGGTCCTCCCAGCAAATCCCATTCCCCTTTAGGTGGCCAGCATCAGGTTCTGCTGCTTGCAACCAGAGACCTCGCGTTGTTTTCCCCCGGCCGCTGTGACACGGTACGACAAACCAGGAGGCTTGGACAGCAGACGGCGCAGCCCCGCCATCCCAGGGGCCACACGGCCTAGCCCGGGCGGCGGTGGGGCTGGTTCCGGAGGCTCTGCCCATGCCTCCCCCGGCTTCTGTGCTCGCTGGTATTCTTGGCATTCCGCGGCTTACAGAAGCCTCACCCCACGCCCCGCCAGTGTTCTCTGCAGCTAAACACTTCTCTGTGGGGACACGTTAAAGCGAAGTCATTAGGATAGGCCTTAAGTTGGTCGCCTCTATGAAGACCTTGTCTCCAAAGCAGATCATATTTTGAGGGGCTGGGCATCCAACGTCCTTTTTGTGGGAAATGCCACTCAACCTGTAACAGATGGTTAGATACGGTAAACCCCAAGCTTCTCTTCAAAGAATCAGTATGTCAGTGTGTTCCGCTCTCTTATCCTTTAATTCTGCATTTTACAGTTTAGCCTCCTTGTAGTTTCAGTGAACAACCTTTTCCACCAGTTCTAATCAGTAGCTCACATCTGTCCCCCTGGTCACCTGCTCCAGTCACCTGCCCTGGTCACCTGCTTTGACCTGAGTCACCTCTGGTCACCTGTTCTGACCTGTCCTGTAACTGTCCTTCCCACCAAACTACCCATCCCACCACTCCGGCTCGTACTCCTGCTCTCCTTAAAATAGCCAGTAGGAACCAGCTCAGACTGTGCGGTCCAACGCTAGCCAACCGGGAAACAACGCAGCAGTCGGGGCTACCTGCATCAGGAATAAAACTCCGTCCGTGCCCTCGTCCAGGTGTGTGCTTGCCACTGCTCCACCTGCGCAATGCCCCCTTCTATAGATGTAAACTGTCTTGCTGAGGAAATTTATATTCAAGTGCTACTGCTTTTGCAGCACCGAAAATTTACATATAACAAGACCTACCTCTACGTGACCTGCAGTCGACCACCCCGCCCAGCAGTGGTGAGCACCTGGGAACCTGCAGTCATGGACTCCAGGCTGTGGCACCTGTGTGGCTGGGAGGCCTGTGGGCGGCCCTGGGCATCGTTGTTAGCCACGGACAGGTGAGCAACCTGCCTTGAGATCTGGCTGGATGGGAAGGCCTGAAAACACGCACACACCTCTGTAAGGACGCAGAGGTCATCCTTTAGTGAGGCTGGCTTCATCTTTTATTCCAGCCCCCTGGGAGCTGGTCGTTCCTACGTGGAAAGTAACCTTAGGTGACTGGAAACCCTTGAGTTCAGTCACCAGGCTCAGAAGATGGGTCTTCTGAAAGGTGAGGGTTAGGGTGACGGACTACAGGCGGATCCTTCCACGAGAGAAAAGCAGGGCGCCCAAGCCATGGTCATACACAGCCCTGCTGGCTTTTTGGGCGTCGTTGTAGAAATGGTAATATGATGCAGAAACAGCACCAGGCCTGTGAGCTCTAAGTGCACGATGATGGGACGCTGATTAAAGACTGACACCAACACAGAGGAAAAGAATGGAGATTCCCAAAACATCAGCGGAGTTCCTGGATCCAGCCATCCCTGAAGCTACAATCGCCTCTCTCTTCAATGACACCAGTCAGTAACTCCCACTTTGGCTGAGGCTAGTTTGAGCTGTCTCTCGTCTGAAATCTGAAGACCACAACACGCATAATACAACACCACAGAGCATAGCAAGCCCCAAGGCCTCTCTGAAGGCGCAGCTCTATCTCTGTCCTGCAGAACAAAAGGGACAAGAGAACAATGTTCCAGGGCCCAAGTTTGCCAAGAGACAGGAGTGAAACGGACGATACGGAGGCCTGGGCGCCATAGCCAGAACTGTGACCATTTCCTCGCCATTTCCAAAGCTCTTGCCAAATACAACTGTACTCTCCCCTTTCACTGCCCTCTCAGGTAAACCTGGAGCCACTGCAGAACCAGGCGGTACCGAGGTCCGCGGCACACGCACCTCCCAACAGGCCCAGGGCAGCACGCGTGCCTTGTCTGGCCATGACTGGCACTGCGACCTCAGTACCAACAGAGCCCACTCCATGCTGACTTCAAAAAATAAAAACAGAACAAAACGAAACAAACAAAATGGAATTTAAAACACAAAATCGCTTTAGTCAGGAGGAGTAATGACATTAAGAGCCATTTTAACTAGACATTTCCGCACTAATAACATTAGGTCGAGACAGTAAGCCTTGGGGTTCCGGCCAAAAATGAGCCCTGAGAACTTGCAGGCCTGCCTGTTTCAGGCTGCGTCCTGGGTAACGGTGTGGCCTGCGCCTCCCTGGGGCAGCCGTGAGGACCCCACAAGGCTACATGGAGGTTCCGGGTAACTGGGATTCCCCAAACATCACAAGTTTTGCCCACTCTGTGCCAACTATTTACTGACCCTCTTTCTTCAAATGAGCTTGTGTGTTTTACATACATAATTAGATTGAAAAAGGAAACTATATATGACTAACAAAACTACTGGTAATTCACTAGTTATTTTACATAGAGATAAATTTGCTAGTTATTCGCTAATTGTATATATAATTCACTAGTATTTCTATATATTTATATATAACATATATTTTATAATAGAGACGGCATCTCGCTTTGTTGCCCAGGCTGGTCCCAAACTCCTGGACTCAAGCGATCCTCCCAGCTCTGCGTCCCACAGCGCTGGGATTACAGGAATGAGCCACTGCACCTGGCCTACTTGTTACATTTTTCCTAGTATTTGTATTTTTTCTAATGAATACACGACCATAGCTAGCTAGGGTTTGTTGATTGTTTTTGTCTGTTTTATTGCCTGTACAACACTCTTGGAAATATCAGGTCAGTTGGCAGATTTAGGCAATGCCTCCACTAGGCTGATAGTCACAAAATTCTCCACAAAGGCAAAGACAAAATTTCTCTCTCTCTGAGCCTGTCCAATACTTAGATGTAATCTGTTTCCAGAGCTCATGGCACAGAGTAAACAGTTGTTGCCTACCAAGCTCTGGAGGCAGGAACAACAGGACTCATCTAATGGGGAAAATGAAAGAACAGATGGTGGCGACCAAGGTGATACTGGTGGCGCCATTCCCTTTTAGTATCAGTGGTTTCCTGTCTCAACAAATATTTGCCAAGCACCTGTAGTGTACAAAGTCCGGTTGTTGAACTACACACACACATACACAGACGCATATAAAACTAAGGTAAATTGACTACTAAGTGACTGTAAAAGACTGAGGTGATTCCATAATGCATTATTGAATTTTAAAAGCGATGATGAACACATACACATATTCCCTTTTAGCTTTTTATGCATATTTCAACACTTAGACAAACAGAAGCACGTTTTAAATTTTACTTTAGGTTCTGGGATACATGTGCAGAGTGTGCAGGTTTGTTACATAGGTATACATGTGCCATGGTGGTTTGCTGCATCTACCAGCCCGTCATCCAGGCTTTAAGCCCCACAAGCTTGTCCTAACACTACCCCTCCCCTCAAACAGAAGCACATCTGCACAGATTCTAGAGTCATGTACATGGCAGCATGGGCAAATGCATTCCCTGCAGTAGTGCTGATAATAATCAGGCATGGTGAGGGGACAGTTAGTTAACGGTTGTCATCTATGTGTGCATCTACATACAGCACAACTGTTTATCAACAGAAGCAAGTGCCTTCAGTGGGCGTGAGCTGCCACCCACAAGCCCTTAAGCGCTCCACTCCATGCACACCAAGCTGGTTACCACCAACGCCTGCATTTCTGTGCCTGGAGGCTCGGTCTAGCTGAGACTCAAGCCTGCCTACATGCAGGGCAAGCAAGACATGCTGGAGCCTCCATGCACCTGCAAGGTCACCTCAGCCAGAAGGAGAGTACTGGTGGATAAAAACCCCAGCTCCCTCATCCCACCAGCAGATCACCCCACGGCATATGCCCAAAGTCTCCAGAGGTTCTACAGTGGACTGAGCCCTCATCGCCCACAGTGGCAACTGGCTGGATAACGCATACCCACGACTCACTTCCTGCCTTTCCCTGTCTCACTTCCACACTCCCCTCTCAAAATTTCCTGGGGTCATCTCCCTGTGAAGGCACTTTTGCTGGAATCCTTACCTTGGGCTTGCTCTGGGACAGCCCACACCAAGACACTTGGTATAGCTACACTGCTGGGTCACACATGGTGATTTACAAAGCTGAGGTCGGGTGCCAACGTACTTACAGGAAGTAACAGGCAAAGGTCTCTAAGAAATGTTCTGAAAATGGAAAAATACTAATCTGCAGAAAAATACCATTTTCTTTAAAGCACATACAAAATTATAGGATGGAGTTTCACGTATGTTTGTATACATCTGGAAGAACCAAACTGAAAACAGTGGTTAGCTTGGAAGAAGAGTCTAGACACGTGAGATTTTGCAAATTACATATACAAATTTAGTACATAAGTAATGAAAATTAAAAGTTGCAGAGGAGGTTATATGTGTACTTGGATATGCACAAGTATAATTGTGTACAACATCCACTTCTGTCTATGCACCTGCATCTATTTTACATGAAGATGTTATATTTGTGTGTATATTTGTGTATGCGTGGGGAAAGGTCTGAGAATTCTGAAAAGTAACACCAAACTCTTAACAATGATTCTCCATTGAAATTAGGAGCGGGAAATGTTTATGGGGAGACTTGAATGTTTCACTTTATACATCTCTGAGAGATGTGACTTTGTCAGTGAGCATCTGTAACCCTTAAAATCTGACAAGGTAAAATAATTTTGTTTTTTCTTTTACTGTACAGATTTAATTCACTTTTAGTAGGATTATATTTGGGTTTCTTTGAGACAGAGTCGTGCTCTGCTGCCCAGAATGGAGTGCAGTGGCTCTATCTCAGCTCACTGCAACCTCCACCTCCCTGGTTCAAGCAATTCTCCTGCCTCACCCTCCTGAGTAGTTGGGATTACAGGCACCTGCCATCGCACCCGGCTAATTTTTGTATTTTTAGTAGCAATGGGTTTGACCATGTTGGCCAGGCTGGTCTCAAACTCCTGACCTCATGATCCGCTGGCCTCAACCTCCCAAAGTGCTTAGATTATAGGCGAGAGCCACCATGCTAGCCGATATATTTGGATTTCTTAAATTGATACATAATAGATGGACATATTATTGGGGGTGTATGTGATATTTTGATACACCCATATAATGTGTAAAAGTCACATCAGGGTGACTGAGATATCTGTCACCTTAAACATTAATCTTTTTTATACTAGGCATGTTCAAATTATTCTCTTGCAGCAATTTTGAAATGAGTATAACTTTAAAGCTGTTCACACATATTCACACCCCTGTGAAAGTTGTTGACGATATAATTGATTCTACTCGGCTCTGTGAATAAGTATCTTAATATGTTTTATTGAAACGCTGAGGCCTGTCTGGATGGACAGAAACAGCCATGCTGTTGAGAATGGTCACTGTGGATTGAGACGGGAAGTGCTGCCTTTGGAGAGGTTACGATTTAGTAACACTGAGCTATGCTTAGACTGGAGTTCCTCACAGAGAGCCTCCTCCTCCAAGTCAAACGTGCAGTCCACCTCAGACCCACCAATTAGACCCACTCCTTCAAACAGTCATGAGGACCTATTTTCTAATTGCTCTCCCTTCATGGTGAAATACTTCAAAGATTCCATTCCATTCTAGAGTGAGAACAAGAGCTAAATTTAAATGCAAAAACTTAATGATGCATCTGCAATTCCAAGCAGCCAACAATCTATCAAAAAAAGACCAGCTCATTCCAAATATAGGAAAGACTCATACACACATACAGCACTCCACGCTATAGCTTCCAACCCCAGAATGACCCAACTTTAAAAATATCAAAACAGTAATAAGCCCTCAAAATAACCTGCATGCCATCTCTAGGAGAACAAACTGGCTTCTGTATCCCATAGGCCAAGTATAATAAATGCACTGGAAAAAAATTACAAATAATAACCCACACCACTCAGTTGAAACATGCTCTTTGAAAGTGCTCTTAATGACACAATTTGTCTTTTTAGGGCATACAGATAAACATATTGTCATAAATGATATTCATTGAAGAAACTGATACCATTATATTGACACTAATGAAAACTAAAGGGTTTTGAAATATTTTCCAGAATGTTACCCACCTCCCAAGATGCTGCCATTACTCATTAAGTGATGATTAGTGACTCTATTGTAATGAGAAACAACATTACCAAGTACATATCCTACACTGGAAACAGTCAAGCTTCACATCGCACCCTTTCTGCCTTCTACAGAAAATGAATGCATCCAGCATCATCACCATCTCCTCCACAACCACAGCCAGTATCATCACCATCTCCTTCATCACAACCACAGCCAGCATCACCACCATCTCCTCCATCACAATTACCACGAGCATCATCACCATCTCCTCCACCACAACCACAGCCAGCATCATCACCATCTCCTCCATCACAACCACAGCCAGCATCATTGCCATCTCCTTCATCACAACGACAGCCAGCATCATCGCCATCATCATCACCATCTCCTCCATCACAATT
>PVKP010038953.1:0-20510 GCA_004027715.1 Plecturocebus donacophilus
ATGGGGTGGCTCTGGGTTCCATTGCTTTCCTTTTGACGGGGTGGCTCTGGGTTCCATTGCTTTCCTCTGTGAAGGGGTGGCTCTGGGTTCCATTGCTTTTCTCTGTCATGGGGTGGCTCTGGGTTCCAATGCAAGTCCCCAGATTCTTGCTCCATGCCATGTTACTGCTGCTGGTGGGAACAGGCCTGAAGTGGTGTCAGTGATTCACGACTTTCTTTCCTACCCTCTTCAGTGTCTCCTTCTTTAATATGGTATTAAAATCAGGTACTGTAATCACTTGGCTAAATTTGGGTCCTGATGAAGGTGCTTTCTGTGTGTAGACAGTTGTTCAGTTTGGTGGTCCTGAAGGGGTGACCATCACTTGAGGCTTCTATTTGACCATAGTACTACCTGATTTGTATTTTTTATAGCTCCGAATTTCTGACAGTTCACTAATCTGTTTATTAAGCATCTTTTCACCTTGTTTTTATAAGTCTGTCTCATTATTTTTACTATTTAAGACATTTATTTTAAATTTTCAATGCTTATTTTTGTAAACCTTGTTATTTATTGGGTCCTTTAATCTGTGAATATGATTATAATCAACTACTTGTCTTTGTCAATAGGTACCCTTCAAATTAGAACCTCTCATGTAATTTCTGGTTGTGGAATCTACTTTTCCACTAAAATTATGAGCATGTCTATAGATCTTCCAGCCTTTGTCTCTGGCCCTGTACTAGATTTCTTTATTGTGTATGTATGCATCCACTTGAAGTCAGTGAGATGAAGAAATAGACTATCTCTTAATTGAAAAATATTGATTGAACTTCATTTATGTGTGTGCTAAATACTGAGTTAAATATTCTCTGTGGTCAGTTTCCTGGGGAGAGAGAAATATATATGTATGAGTTTCTGCCAGCAATAAGCTCAACAAATTTATGACACATGAGATATATGCAAGAATATTTACAATACAAAGTATGTTAGGAATAAAATTATGAAAGTTTATAGAAAGCAAAACATGCTATAACCACAGGGCCACAAAAGATCATTTTTTTATCCAAGACTGAAGTAGGTGAATCAAAAGTAGGGAAAGGAAAGAAAGTGCTTTACAAATGCACTGAAGCACAGACAAATGGGAAAGAACAGCAGCCGATCTCTAAATCTAATAAAATGGCAAAGAACAATAGGTTCTGAAAATAGTGACTGAAGTTTTGCATTTAGAAAACCTGAATGTGCTCACAGAGAGGCAAAGGTTGTTGTATTTGTTTTTGTCATACATACACAGCATGATATTTGAAAATATACAATATAAATTCAGGGCTATAGACATTATACACATATCTATTCTGTAAAAGCAATATATTAAGAGTATTATGCACATTTGCAGATAGCATGCATAATCAAAAAGAAGATAAAATATTCAACCTTTCAGTATGACCTTGGTTTAGTTTTTAGTGAAATTTAACAGCTCTAACTTAAT
This sequence comes from Plecturocebus donacophilus, assembly GCA_004027715.1. Lineage (NCBI taxonomy): Eukaryota > Metazoa > Chordata > Mammalia > Primates > Pitheciidae > Plecturocebus > Plecturocebus donacophilus. The sequence goes on from PVKP010038953.1 coordinate 1,463, forward strand.
TAGAATAGCAAATCAATAAGTCATCTTTGAATAGTATCATGATTCATCTCTTAAACCTTATCAGTGAGACAGCATGAAAAATGTTTGTTGATCTTGATTTAATGATAAATTCAAAATCATTACTTATTTTGGAGAAGAAATTCACCATGGATCTGGATTACAGAAAACAAACAAGGTATGAATAAACATAAACTATATATATAAACTATATATATGTATAATTTTATATATATATATATATATACACACACACACACACACACACACACACACACATACATATATTTATAATTATCTAGACTGGAAAAAAAATTTTATCCTGATAGAGCTCAGGTAGAAAAAAAGTACTAACCACAAAACAGGACTATTATACTATTATATGAAAATTATGAAGTAATAATAATTTTTAAAATTAATGGATCAAATGCTATGTCAATTCCTTATTTTGTTGTTGTTGTTGTTGCTGTTGTTGTTGAGATTAGTCTCACTCTGTAGCCTAGTAGCCCAGGTAGAAATGTAGTTGCACAAGCTCTGCTCATTGCAACCTCTGCCTCCCAGGTTCAAGCAATTCACTCACCTCAGTCTCCCAGGTAGCTGGCATTACAGGCACCCACAACCACACCTGGCTAATATTCATATTTTCAGTAGAGACAAGGTTTCCCCATGCTGACCAGGCTGGTTTTGAACTCCTGACCTTAAGTGATCTGCCAGCCTTGGCCTCTGAAATGCTGGGATTACAGGCATGAGCCACAGTTCCTGGCCACCAATTGTTTTATATGCAAACATTTACTTTTTAAAATTAGTTTACTCATTTTATTTATTTATTTATTTTTTATTTCTATAGTTTTTGGAGAACAGGTGGTGTAGCGTTACTTGGGTAAGTTCTCTGGTGGTGATTTCAGAGATTTTGGTACACCCATCACCCAAGCAGTGTACACTGTATCCAATGTGTAGTCTTTTATCCCTCATCTACCTGTGGAATTAGTGGCGATATACTCCTTATCATTTTTTATTGCAACTGTTCAATTATTCTCTCTTTTCTTTTTTATTAGTCTGGCTAACAGCCTATCTATTTTGTTAATATTTTCAAAAAACCAACTCCTAGATTCATTAGTTTTTGAAGGTTTTTTGTGTTTCTATCTCCTTCAGTTCTGCTTTGATTATAGTTACTTCTTGTCTTCTGCTAGCTTTTGAATTTGTTTGATCTTGCTCCTCTAGTTCTTTTAATTGTGACATTAGAGTGTCAATTTTAGCTCTTTCCTCCCTTCTCATGTGGGCATTTAGTGCTGTAAGTTTCCCTCTAGACACTGCTTTAAATGGGTCATATAGATTCTGGTACATTGTGTCTTCATTCTCACTGGTTTTGAAGAACATCTTTATTTCTGCCTTCATTACATTATCTAGTGTTTACTCAGGAGCAGTTTCCATGTTCATGTGCAATTTTGAGTGAGTTTCTTAATCCTGTGATCTAATTTGATTGAACTGTGATCTGAGAGACTGTTTGTTATGATTTCTGTTCTTTTGCATTTGCTGAGGAGTGTTTTACTTCCAATTATGTGGTAAATTTTAGAGTAAGTGTGATGTGGTTCTGAGAAGAATGTATATTCTATGGATTTGGGGTGGAGAGTTCTGTAGCTGTCTATTAGATCCACTTGGTCCAGATATGAGTTCAAGTCCTGGATATCCTTGTTAATTTCTTTCTCATTTATTTGTCTAGTATTGACAGTGGGGTGTTAAAGTCTCCTGCTATTATTGTGTGGGAGTCTAAGTGTCTTTGTAGATCATTAAGAACTTGCTTTATGTAGCTGGGTCCTCCAGTATTGGGTGCATATATATTTAGTATAGTTAGCTCTTCTTGTTGTATTAATCTCTTTACTGTTAGGTAAAGCCCTTCTTTGTCTCTTTTGATCTTTGTTCGTTTAAAGTCTCTTTTATCAGAGAATAGGATTGCAACCCCTGCGTTTTTTTTTTTCTCTCGATTTGCTTGGTAAATCTTCCTCCATCCCTTTATTTTGAGCCTATGTGTGCCTTTGCATGTGGGATGCATTTCTTGAATATAGCACACCAATGTGTCTTGACTTTTTATCCAATTTGCCAGTCTGTGTCTTTTGATTGGGGCATTTAGCCCATTTACATATAGGGTTAATATTGTTATGTGTGAATTTGATCCTGCCATTTTGATGCTAACTGATTGTTTTGCCAATTATTTGATGCAGTTTCTTCATTGTATCAATGGTCTTTACCATTTGGTGGGTTTTTGGAGTGGCTGGTACTGGTTCCTTTCTATGTTTAGTGCTTCCTTCAGGCGCTCTTGTAGGGCAAACCTGGTGGTGATGAAATCTTCAGTGGTTGCTTGTACAGAAAGGATTTTATTTCACCTTTGCTTTTGAAGTTTAGTTTGGCTGGATGTGAAATTCTGGGTTGAAAATTATTTTCTTTTAGAATGTTGAATATTGGCCCCCACTCTCTTCTGGCTTGTAGGGTTTCTGCAGAGAGATCCGCTGTGAGTCTGATGGGCTTCCCTTTTTGGGTAACCCAACCTTTGTCTCTGGCTGCGCTTAGCATTCTTTTCTTCATTTCAACCCCAGTAAATCTGATGATTATGTGCCTTGATGTTGCTCTTCTTGAGGAATACCTTTGTGGTGTTCTCTGTATTTCCTGTATTTGAATGTTGACTTGCCTTGCTAGGTTGGGGAAGTTTTCCTGTATAATATCCAGAAGAGTGTTTTCCAACTTGGTTTAATTCTCCCTGTCACTTTTGGGCATGCCAATCAGTTGTAGATTTGGTCTTTTCACATAATCCCATATTTCTTGCTGGCTTTGTTCATTTCTTTTCACTCTCTTTTCTCTGATCTTGCCTTCACACTTTATTTCAATGAGTTGATCTTCAATTTATGATATTCTTTCTTCTGCTTGATCAATTCAGCTATTGAAACTTGTACATGCTCCATGAAGTTCTCGTGCTGTGTTTTTCAGCTCCATCATGTTGTTTATGTTCTTCTCCACACTGGTTATTCTCCTTTATATTTTGTCTAAGATTTTTTCAACATTCTTAGTTTTCTTACATTGGGTTAGAACATGCTCCTTTAGCCCATGCTAAAGGAGAAGGTGGGAGAAGTGTGTTATTACCCACCTTCTGAAGCCTGCTTCTGTCAATTCATCACACTCATTCTTCATCCAGTTTTGTTACCTTGCTGGTGAGGGGTTACGATCCCTTGGAGGAGAAGAGGCATTCTGACTTTTGGTGATTTCAGCCTTTTCACTGGTTCCTTCTCATCTTCATGAATTTATCTACTTTTGATCTTTGAAGTTGGTGACTTTTGAATGAGGTTTCTGAGTGGATGTTCTTTCTGTTGACATTGAAGCTATTTCTTTATGTTTTTTCATTTTTCATCTAACAGGCCCCTCTGCTGCCGTACTGCTGGAGGTCCACTCCAGACCATGCTTGTCTGGGAATCACCTGCAGGGGCTGTAGAACAGCAAAGATTGCTGTCTGTTTCTTCCTCTGGTTGCTTCATCCCAGAAGGGGATAAATGTCAGCCAGAGCGCTCCAGTATGATGTGTCTCTTAGGATATACAGGGATCAGGAAGCCACCTTAGGAGGCAGTCTGTCCCTTATCAGAGCTCCAGTGCTGTGCTGGGACCTCCATTGCTCCCTTCAGAGCTGCTGGGCAAGGACATTTAAGTCTGCTGAAGTGGATCTCATAACTGCCCCTTTTCCCAGGTGCTCTGTCCTGGGAAGGTGGGGATCTATTTTTAAGTCCCTGATGGGCTGCTGCCTTTTTCCAGAGATTCCCTGCCCAGCTAGAAGGGAGTCTAGTCACGGTCTGCCTGCAGAGGCCTTGCTGAGCAGCCACGGCTTTATCCAGCTGCTATGTAAACTTCCCTGTGATTTCGTTTACATAGGCAAGGTTAGAACTGCCTCATATTGGCGGACACCCCTCCCTCCACTGAGCTCAACCAACCCAGGTCAAGCTCAGACTGCTGTGCTGGCTACAAAAATTTCAAGCCCAGTGGGTCTCAGTTTGCTGGTCTTTGTGGGGGTGGGACCCACTGAGCCAGATCACTTGGCTCCCTGCCTTCAGCCCCTATTTTTGGCGGGGGAATGAGTAGTTCTGACTTGCTGGTGTTTCAGATGCTGGCTAAAATGGTCACCAGTTTTGTGCTAGAAACCCGCAGTGCTAGTGTTGTTGGCACCAGTGAGAATCTCCGGTCTGAAGGTTGTAAAGACTGTGGGAAAGGTGCAGTGTCTCAGCCAGAGTGCCAAAATGTCTGTAAAAGTCCCTAATGGCTTCCCTTGGGTAGGAGGGGGAGTTCTCCAGCCCCTTGCACTTCTAGTGTGAGGCAACACCCCACCCTGCTTCAGTTTGCCCTCCTTGGGCTACACCCACTGTTTAACCAGTCCCATTGAGATGAAACTGGTACCTTGGTTGGAAATGTGGAGATCACTGGCCTTCTGCATTGCTCACACTGAGATGGCACTCCGGAGCTGTTCCTATTCGACCATCTTGGCGGAAGTCTAAGTTCCATCTATTTATCTTTGTTTTTGTGTTCTTGGTCATGAACTCTTTGCCTAAACCAATGTCTAGAAGAATTTTTCTGATGTTATCTTCTGTAATTTTTATGGTTTCAGATATTAGATTTAAGTCTTTCATCCATCTTGAGTTGCTTTTCTGTATAAGGAGAGATGAATATTCAGTTTCATTCTTTTACATGTGGCTTGCCAATTACTTCATCACCATTTCTTGAATAGGGTGTCCTTTCCCCACTTTATGTTTTGGTCTGCTTTGTTGAAGACTAGTTGGCTGTCAGTATTTGGGTTTATTTCTGGGTGCTCTATTCTGTTCCATTGGTCTATGTGACTATTTTTTTATACTAGTGCCATGCTGTTGTGGTGACTACAGCCTTGTAGTATAGTTTGAAGTTGGGTATGTGATGCCTCCAAATTTGTTATTTTTGCTTAGTGTTGCTTTGGCTATGCCAGCTCTTTTTTGGCTCCATATAATTTTGGGGAGTCTTTTTCTCATTCTGTGAAGAATAGTGATGGTATATTGATGAGAATTACATTGTTCATCTTTTCACAGAACCAGCTTTTTGTTTTATTTTTCTGATAAATGTTTTGTTTCCATTTCATCTAGCTCTGCTCTGACCTTTGTTATTTCTTTTCTTCTGTTGGATTTGGGTTTGGTTCTTGTTTCTCTAGTTCCTTGAGGTATGACCTTAGATTGTGTATTTGTGCTCTTTCAGACTTTTTGAGGTAGACATTGAATGCTACAAACTTTCTTCTTAGCACAACTTTTGCTACATCACAGAGGTTTTGATAGGTTGTCTCACTGTTACTATTCAGTTTAAATAACTTTTTAATTTCCATTGTGATTTCATTGTTAACCCAAAGATCATTCAGGAGCAGATTATTTAATTTCCATATATCTTGATGGTTTTGAGTGTTTCTTTTGGAGTTGATTTCCAATTTTATTTTACTGTGATCTGAAAGAGTACTTGCTATAATTTTAATTTTCTTAAATTTTTGACACTTGTTTTGTGACCAGTCATATTGTTTATCTTGAAAAGTGTTCCATATGCTGATAAATAAAATGTATATGCTGCGGCTGTTGGATAGAATGTTTTGTAAATATCTGTTAATTCCATTTGTTGTGGGGTATTGTTTAAGTCTGTTGTTTCTTTGTTAAATTCCTATCTTGATAACCTATTTGGTACTAGTAGACTATTGAATCCTCCACTATTATTGTGTTGCCATCAGTCTCACTTCTTAGGTCTAGTAGTAATTATTTTATGTATTTTGGAGTTCCACTGTTAGTTGCATATATATTTAGGATTGTGATATTTTCCTGTTGGACTGGTTGTTTTATCATTAGGAAATGCTCCTCTTTGTTTTTGTCTCTTTTTAACTGTTGTTGCTTTAAAGCCTGTTTTGTCTAATATAAGAATAGCTACTCCTGCTCCCTTTGGTGTCCATTTGCATGGAATATCTTTTTCCACCTCTTTACCTTAAATTTATGTGAGTCATTATGTATTAGGTGAGTCCCTTGAAGAAGCAGACACTTGGTTGGTGAATTCTTATTCATTCTGCCTTTCTGAAAATTTAAGTGAAAATTTAGGCTATTTAAAATCAATGTTAGTATTGAGATGTGAGTATTCTATTCATTGTGCTAGTTGTTGACTGAATACCTTGGTTTTTTTTTTTTTTTTTTTTTCATTTTGTTGTTTTATAGACCATCTGAGATTTATGCTTTAAGGAAGTTCTCCCTTTGGTGTACTCTGAGGTTTTGTTTCAAGATTTAGAACTTTCTTTAGCATTTCTTGTAGAGTTGGCTTGAATCTTAATAATGGCCTTATAAGGAAAGTGCTATTATTTCACTGCTTAGTAGATGCTGAAGCTTAGTGAAAATTCACAAAGATGCAAGATCTTAGTGAAAATCATCAATCTTTATAAGATCATACAGTTTGTGATGGTGTCTATATATATTATCTTCTTTGGAGTTATCTGCTCTCTATGCCAAAAGCCGAGAAAAAGAAAATCCCAACAGAGACCTATCAGAGAATCCCAAACTCTCACTCCAAACTCAGAAGATAGTCTTATCCTTTATCAGCAATGGTGGCAGAGAAGCCCCTAATTCTTTCAGCTCATGCTCCATAAATGTGCCCTAGCAGGTTGTCTCATCTCCTTGTAATGGCAGCATAAAGCACCAAGCCACTCCAACTTCCATTTGATAACGTGGCCTAGAGGTCTGACTGCTTGCAGTACGAATTAGCAGCACCAGCAAAGCTCTATCTGTCCTAGCACCTGCTGCTCCACAACTGGGTCACTTGCAAGTGATGTGATTCCCAAGCAATAGCCCTAAACTATAGCAACAATACAGCTCCTAGCTATTCTGGCCCCTGCTCCAAAGTCAGAAACAAGGATAAGAGAATTAGAGGTAAGGAAACGAAGAATGTTCCCATGAATTAAACTCACAGTTTAAGCAACCGCAAAGCTTCATGTCTTTCTAATCTACACTCAGTGGCTTAAGGAGATCCAGGCCAAGTAGTTTCTGTCTCACCTACCCCAGGAAGGTCATCTAGCAACAGAAGGAGCCCAGGGAAGCAATTTCTGCCCTCACAGAGGGAACCAGCAGGGATCTAATCAGAACCCAACAGCACCAAAAGAATAAAACAGACTACAATATTTTTGTAAGAGCTCTTAAAAATTAATTGTCATTGGAGATAAAACCCACAAAGATAGGCCAATATCTACAAACTAAACCTAAACATGAGGATTCCTTATTAATGAATTTAACTAGATTTAAACTTTAGATAGAATCAAGTATCTCTTACCTTAATTACCAGAATGTTCAGATTATAATATAAAATCACCTGCTCATACAAAGAACCAGGAAAACCATAATTTAAAACAGAGGACAATCAACAGATGCCAATACCAAGATAAATAAGATGTTGGAAACACCTAAGAAGAGTTTCAAGCAACTGCTTTAAAATGCTTCAACAATCAATTACAAATTCTCTTGAAACAAATTTGGAAAATAGAAAATGTAAACAACAAGTAAATAGTTGTAAAAATACCAAATGGCTTAGTTAAATACAATAGGCACAGAAAGACAAATACTGCATAGTGTCACTTGAATATGAAATCTATAAAAGTAGAACTAATAGAAATAGAAAGTGGAATAGTTGTCAACAAAGGCTAGAACAGCAGATAATGGGGAGATGGTAAAAGGGTACAAAATTACAGTTTTGTGGAATATTTTTTCAGTTTATTGCACAAAAAGTACATAAAATAATTGATATATTAATTCATTTGATTTAATCATGTACTACTGTATACATACATCAAAACATCATATTGTACCCACTAAATATATAAAATTATTATTTGCCAATTTAAAATAAATGATCAAGAACTAAGTGGAAATAAAATAACTAAATACAATACCTGAATTTAAACACTCACTATACAAATATATGAGTTTATTAATTACCTTATTAATAAGGTAAACTTATGAAAATCAGTTGCATTTGTATATGAAAAACAACAAAAAAAAACTAAATTTTAAAAAAGTATGATACCATTTACAATGACTCCAAGAAAAAGCTTTTATAGAAATCTAAACATGGGTGTTATCTGTATGATGAAAATTACAAAATGAAATGAACAAAATTAGTGAAGATCTACATAAATGTAAATAAATACAATTGACTAGAAGATTCAGCAAAGTAAATAAATCAATTCTTTTGAAGTGATCAATGAGTTCAATGCAATCTCTATCGAAATAACAGAAAGATTTTTTTGTAGACATAGACAAGGTTATTCAATGCTTTATATCAAGAACAATAACAATTTTGAAAGAGAAATGAGAAGTGGGAGCAGTCACACTTTCACTGTTGTGGCTTTCTATACAGATCCATAATCCTGACACTGATATTTTCAGAGGGAAGGACATATAGATCAATGAAACAGAATATGCAGTGTAGAAATAGAAACACACAAATACTCCTAATTAAATGTTGACAAGCAAAAGCAATACAATAGAAAAGCAATAGCCTTTTTGATAAATGGTGGTGAATTGAACACAAATTGTTAAAACTAAACTTTTACATAACCTCACATCTTATTTAAAAAGTGAACTCAAAATAGGTCTTTAGTTTATATGCAAAACCCAAATATGCAAAACATCTAGGAAACAATACAAGAAGATCTTCTTTACTTAGGAGTAGGCAAAGAGTTCTTAGACTTGACACCAAAGCATGGTTTATAAAAGTACAAATTGATCATTTAGATTTTATGAAAACTTAAAACTTTTGATCTACAAAAGACCCTGTTAAGAGGCTAAAAAGACAAAGACTGAAAGATCATATTTGCAAACTACATATCTGACAAAATATTTGTACCTGGAATATATTTAAAAACTCAAATCTCAATTTAAAAAAACAATTCAATAGAAAAAGTGCAAAAGGTATACACATGTATTTCAGCAGATAGACGTACCGTTGTGAAATAAACATATGAAAACATGTTCGACGTCTTTCACTATTACAGAAATGCAAGTTGGATGGCAATAAGATATCATTATATACCTGTCAAAATGAATAAAATTAAAGTAAATTAAAAATGATGATAATAAATGTTGGTGAAGATGTAGAAAAACTAGATCAATAATATACAGCTTATGGGAAAGTAAAAGGGTAAAGCCACTCTGGCAGATCTTTTTAAAACTACAAATTAACATTCCATATGTATTATTTAGAGTTTTCTAGAAAAAGGGGACCAGTAGGATTTATTGGCAGGAGTTGATGTTGTAGTCCTGACAGAATTTCTCTGTCTCTGGGAAACATCAGTTTTTGAACTTAAGACCTTCAATTGATTTGATGAGACAACCCACATTAATTGAGGCCAATCTCCATTACTCAAACTAGACTGAACGTTGATGTTAACATCTACAATATCTTCACAGAAACACTTAGATTAGGGTTTAATTAAATTATGGCTACTATAGCCAGCCAAATCAGGAACTTGGACAAGATTAGAGACTATTATTCTAAGTGAAGGTATTCAGGAATGGAAAACAAAACATGTCCTCACTCATAAGTGAGAGATAAGCTATGAGGATGAAAATGCATAAGAATTATGCAATGGACTTTGGGGACTCAGGGGAAAAAGGTAGGAAGGTGATGAGGAATAAAACACTACAAATTGGGTGCAGTGGATACTGCTTAGATGATGGGTGCAGCAAAATCTCACAAATCACTGCTAAATAACTTACTCATATAAGCAAACACTACCTGTTCTCCAGTAACCTTAGGAAATAATTTTCTTTAAAAAATATATAAGGAAAACAACTATGAGGTGGAATTTTATATCCAAATAAAATGATATTGAACCTTTAAAAAAAAGTAATCATCATACCGTATGACCCAGCAATTGCTTTTTACACATATGACAGTTAAATGAAAACTTATTTCCTCAAAACACTTGTACACTAATAGTCAAAGCACTCAATTTATCATAGACAAAATCTATAAACTATGAAAATACGCTTCAATGGATGAATGACTAAATAAATTGTAAAACATTTATATCATGAAATACTAATCAAAAAAGGAACACATTTTGAATGTAAGAGATCACTTGAAGAAACCTCAAGGAAAGAATGCTTAGTGACAAAAAGCCAACCTCAAAAAGATACATCCATCTTTATTTGTCTAACATTCATGAAATAACAGTTATAGAAATGGAGAACAGATTGTTGGGTTCTAGGGGTTAAGGATTAGGGAATTGTGGATGTTACTATTAAAGGGATGTTACTATACATCCTTCCCAAGTAAGTTTGTAGTGATGGTTTAGTTAAGTACCTAGACTATGGTGGTGGCTACACGAAGCTACAAATGACAAAATTGTATAGACACACACACACACACACACACACACACACACCCCCAAGATACACAGAGTGTAACTGGTGGGATGTGAATAAACTATGTGGATTACAATTTTCTGTTTTTGATATTTTACTACAATTACACAAGATGTTAACTCTTAGAAAACCTAGTTAAAGGGTACATAAGACCTCTATATATTTCTTTCTCTCTTACTATGAATATATTACTATTTCAAAATAATAATATTTTTATTACCAGGTTGCTGCATCTGTGTTGTTTACCTATATGACACATAGGCTTCAAAACATTTTGTTTAAATAGGAAATCTGGCATTCTGTTGTAGATATACAAATTCCCTCTCAAGGAAAGACAATACACATAAGTAGAGAGTGAGATTAGCAGATAGCCTTCAACTGTGAGTGTTTTCAGCATGGACATCAGCTCCAGAGAACTTTTTCAGAAGTCTCCTTTCACCCAAGAAAGATTTCATCCACTGACTGAGTGAGAAAGGTGTATAAAGCCTGGCCATATGAGCACAATTCTAATCAGAGCTCCTTGCAGGCTACATGAGGGTTTATTGGCCCCACATGACAACTCAACATCTCCCTCTGTGTAGTCCTGGTTCTGCCTTCTTTTCTCAAGTGTTCATGGCTCGTAAGCATCCTACCTTCCCCACTCCAAAAGAAAATATGTGAACATGGTGCACTGAATTTTTAAATTAGACACCTGATGAAAAATTGTGTAACTACCTAAAGATATGTTTTTGAAAAAGTAATTACTTGATTAATGTTTATTATATAATGCTAAATAAAATTACTATAGATATTGTATACACAATTATGTAAATAACACCTATTTCTAGGTAGTAATGTATTATTTACACTCTAGTTTCTATATTTTATGCAACTTTATTCCTCTTTTATACTAATTATAAATTGTTCTTTTAATTTAAAAAAATAGAATAAATACCATATAACCAAAAATTGTTTAACAATGTCAAACTAAGGGGAAAAAATAATTTTCACTGAAACTAAAATTTAACTTAATTGAAATGTAACCCTCTTCTATGAATTGAATTGATTTAGCTTTATTTCTATTCTTTTCTTTGTATTCAATATTTTTAACAAAAATATCTTTACAGACAAATTTAATTGTTGGACTCATAGTTCTTGAAACTAACTTAGGTAATGATCTCTTCTAAAAGTGGACATTATCTTCATTTTAGGACTGCAATTTGCTACTTTTGAAATAGAAATATTTTATCCATAATTGTAATAAGGATTAACGGATGCTCTAAGTATCAATTTGAGAAAAATGTAGAAGGTAACTTTTGGGTCAACTACTCTAAATGGTGGATTATCACCTTTAATGATAGCTTGAAATGAAATTCAGTGGTAATCGTAGCACATGATTGCCTCATTTGGATCTGGTATGAGAGTTTAAAATTAAAACTGATTATATAACACAACTATTTTACTGGATCATCTAGTTTTATACCAATTTCTAACCTTTTATTCTAAATTTGCCTAAATAACAGTGAAAAGTCATGTATGTACAAAATAATTTTATTCTTATTTATTATTTTTCTATTTTTTACAAATGAATTTCTAGTATAAAAACCTTTGCTGTGTTCTAAAATGAAAGTGTTCTGATGCTTGGCAAAAACATTTACTACAAATTAAAACTAAAGAAAGTTAATAACCTCATATACTTAAATGTTAAATGCTATTTCAACTGTAGAACTGAGGGTTTTTTTAAATATGAAAAATGATGAGAAATCTTCCTAAAGATGATCTTTATTCTATATAAGCACAACACATCTATTTTTTCCATATATCTGTACATATAGTCTTTATGATATTCAAACATTTCATGCTTCTATTCCTTGTTTTCACAGGTCACACATTCCTATAGGAGAAAAACACACCTTTATCTGAATTATTGCATGAAAAAAATCTTTGTCTTTGAGTCTCTGTTGAATAAAATCTAGTTATCTTTCTTTCTGGCAGACCCCCAAGGCATCATTTTTCTTCCCCAATTATTCATGATGATTCCATGATTTTTTTCTTTGCACGGATATGTGAAAGTTCAGCTACTGTTTTCTTGCTCGTAGCATTGGAAAAGTTTACTTTCATGGAGGAAAGGGAAAACGAGCATGTTTCCTAAAGCTCCTTTCATTAAATACATAAAAGGTGACTATTTCAATCCTCTTTGGGTCCAGGTAGGTATTTCTGCTGGATTAGGTCAAAGGACAGTCTAGTGTAACACTTTGTTCTAAGTTTAATCTATCCCTGCTGATTATAGAACTATTTCCATGACCATGTATAAGACACTGTCATTCATTTCTCACTCAGGGCATTATTTCATACCTCAGATATTAGAAGGAAATATTCTAAATTCTTGATCCACTGTTATAAAGATAATGGTTAATAAAAACTACTTTAAATATATCTCATAGAAGGCATATTTTTATGATATGATACAGTGAGCAAACATTCTAAGAAATGAATGAAAATACAGATCATATCCCAGGACTCTCAGTAGGCAAATATTAATCTGACTATTAAAATAATAATACAAATATTTACAATTTTATTATAAAAGAGCAAAATCTTATCCCAAGTATTAAATATTTCATATTTAATCTCATTCAACCTGGCAAATAATCTTGTGAATTTGCTGTTATTCACATTTGGCAAATAAGCATACTAAAACTCTGATATATTGTCATTTTCATACATAACATAAATAATAAGAGGTAGAATTTATTTTTATCTTAGTTAAGTGCTTCTGAAACTGCTACCAATAGACCTTCCATATAAGAAACTAAAGGAAATGATTATTATAAATGGACATTATTAAATTATTATATTTATTCTACAATTACAATCATCTGATATTCTGAGGTTACAAATTCAGATATCTACATTTCTAATATGTTCTGAAGGATATAATAATTCTGAAGGATATAAAATTTGAGAAACTTTATCTTAGGATTTTTGCCTGCTATCCTTTCTAAACTATATGTAATGATTCTATCACTTACATAATCTAAAAATCTTAAAACAATATCCCATATTCTAATATGTATGTTTGCAAGGTACTACTAGTATAGTGTTCATTAAATTTTCAATGAATGAATTAAATAATATTGCTTAGAGATGCCAAATTGATGCCAAATTTGGCAGATTGGTCATACCTGCCTGAAATACTAAAAGGAAAAAAAAAAAAAGTTTGAATTCAGTTAAAAGGAAAATTTTCTATACTGTATTAACCTGGACTGCTATAGCCAATGGATAGGTAAAAGGCACTATGCTTGCCACGTAATTTCCAGCATTGAAATAGCCTATTTTTGTTATACCTACCTTGAGGTTTCTCCCGCATTGTGGCACTAGTTTTTTTTTTTTTTTTCAGTATAGATTAAATTTTATTAAAATTGCTTTTTTTCTCTTAAACTTTATTTTTAAAGATTTATTGTGTTTTTTGACACATAGCAATCATACATGTTTATTGGGTCCAGTGTGATGCTTCAATGCTTATATACAATGTGTCATGATCAAATTAGGATAATTAGCATACCCATGACCTCAAGCACCTATCATTTCTTTGTGGTGAAAATGTTCTCTTGTTGCTATTTTTAAATATACAAATGTAATTTTAATTATCATCACTCTATTGTGCAACAGAAAAATAGAACTTATTCCTATCAGTCTGTAACTTTGTACCTATTGACCAACCTCTTTTCCCCCTGACCTTCCCAGATGCTAGTAACCACCATTTTGCTCTTTATTTCTGTGGGATCAACTTATTCAATTTTATGTACAAATGAGAGCCTGTGCTATTTGTCTTGCCAAACCAGATATTTCTTTGGATGTGTTCTACCAAGTGTACAAATAATAAATAATTTCCATTTTATACAGAGGTTTGTAAAATATTGAAATGATTCACAATTATCCAATTCATTATAGAAAACAGAATAATTCTGTTGCTATAACAAAGAAAGGCATAAAAAAGAGAAAATATAAACCAGTCTTCCCTACACGCATAATCATAAAATTTAAAGAAACCCATAGGAAAATTTAATCCCTAAAATACCCTGCTACAAATCAGGATTTATTCTATTAAATATATAAGCAACACATTAACTTTCTAACATATTTAAAAAGGAAAACTATGTAACTATCTTTACATATTTTATTAACCACTACAATTCTGTATTCTTTTATAATGTGTTGCCATCAAGCTTGGTTTTGAGTTAGATGATGACTGAGCTTGATGAAGAATATTATCAGAAATCCACAGCATCCAGTAACTGGAATGGTACTAGATTTTGCCAGATACTCATTAAGTATTTTCTGAATGAGAACATATAAGGAAACAAATTTAATGTTAAAAGAAAATAATTTAATATATAATTTTAGTGTGGGAAATTTGAATGAGATATGCAAACAAACTGGTGGTAAAAATGTTCAAATTAACCTGCATCAAGGAACTTCAAATGATAGTAAGAATGAATAAGTAGCCTATTTATTTGGCAAACAACAAAACAAAAATTTTAACAGTCAATGTTAGGCAAGTTATAGAGGAAATAGTATTTTCACAAACTCCTTGAAGATGCAGAAAAATCTATACTATTCTTTGGAGGGCAATTTAGTTTTATCTAAATTATTTGGAGGTACATATTCTCCAATGCAGCTATTATACTGTGGGCTTGCGATATTTGAGCACATAAGTAAAGGCACAATAACGGCATTAGCCATTGTGACATTGTTTTATAATAGTTATAGAAATGACCTATATGTCTAATAATAAAAGAATAGTGAATAAATTATAGATTATAGTGTGAAATAGTATGCATTAGTTAAAGGAAAGAATCTTCATACATAAACCTGAAATATTGTCTATTTCACTATAATCTTTGTTTGTCAATAGATGTCTATGGCTCTGTCTTCCCATTTATTCTGCTCTAAGGAATTGGCTAATTTTTAAAAAAATGTACTTCATGCTCAATATCATATTTTACTGTGCTTTCAAATAACACGTTTGACATACTTGTTGACTATAATATTGGAAAAATTGTTCAAGTTTTAAATTTTGGCTTGTTTTAACATTATCACTATGTTAATGAAGCAGTGATCATTGAGTATTTTCTTCTATAACAAGCAACTGAAGAAAGTAGCTTTGTACTATTTCTTGGGATAATATTTACATATATGACTTGGATATTAAAGTGGTTTTTATTGTATGAGTTTTATAAACAAAACATTTTCATTAAATATATTCTTCAGATTTTCTAAATGTTACTACAATAAAATGTTTGAAACATTAAAAAACATCCTCTTAAAATCATCCTATAAATTTCTGCCATTATCAAAGCTCACTTCAGACACTACATATCTGTAGTCAAAACGCCAATGAGTTATTATCTAAAGAGTAAAATTGTGTGAGTTGAATGAGTAAAGGCATCAAAATAACACACAGTGAACAGGCCCCAGAAAAATGATGTTGATACATTTCAGCACAAAAATAAACAACAACAACAACAAAATATAATATTTTCATTGTTTTGAAACATAGAATTATTTAATTATTTCAAACTATATATATTAGGAGATTATGAAACAAAAGTTGTAGATATAATCACACAAGCATACATACAAACAGAAGGTTTTTCATGACAATATGTTTTCCAAAATGTACATTTAAAAAATAAAAAAATCATAGACTAAGTTTATATATAGATCAAAGTCATCAGTTTTAAATTTATAGACAAGAGACACAAGGTGTCTTTTGTTAACCTGTCCACAAAGTAAGGGATTTAGAAACACAAAGCAAATGTTTAGCTATTTCAGGTTAGAAGTCAACTAATTTTAAAAAAATTATATGCCATTAGAAAAACAGACATTAATACATTAGAGTGATGAATTTAGCCCAGTTATTTGACCTCTTTATTTCTAAATTTTATAAATTTAAATGTTGTATAAATGAGGATTTTCTTTTTACGTTAAACTTTCAGTGGATGATCTTGTTGCTCATAAATTAATTACAGATCGAGTAAGAACTGTGAACAACAATTAAGATAATTGACTCAGGAGGGAGGAGAGCAAGGACTGAAAAACTATCTATTAGATGTTATGTGCAGTACCTAGATGAAGAATCATTTGTGCACCAAACCCCAGCCACATGCAATTTATGCATAAAACATACTTGCACATATTCCCCCTGAACCTAAAATAAAAGTTGAAAGAAAAAATAAATAAATTTACATTTCCTGAAAGAAAAAAAAGATAATTGACCCAGTAATCAGGTGTCTTAAAAATGAGGATGCAAACATAACCATTGTCCAGTAATAGTTAAAAAGTAAAAAAAAAAAGAAAAATGGTTAAGACCAATAATTTTGTGCAAAGTGAAGTAAATGTACATCTTCTAAATATTTTCTTAAATATTTTCTAAGCAAGAATATGTATGTCCTATTACTAAAGCTTGATTATGAACAATATGTTTCATATTGAAATTCCAGGGTTACTATGCAAATATTTTATTTAAATAAATTGCCACTTTGTAATAAATACTTTTATAAAACTCTTGTAATGGTATTCATATATGTTTTTACATGTTTATTCCTGATAGAGGTGATGCATTTTAAAAAGTTGTTTCCCATGCCCTAAAAGCAGTAAAAACACTGCAAAATAGTGTGTGATGTGTGCGTGTTTATGTATGTGTGTTTATGTGTGTGTGTTTGGATGGGTATTTGATATATTGCTGTCAAAACTAAACCTAAAGCCCTTCTGCTGACTTTTAGGTTCTTACGCTTTTGCAGACTTATGCAGAAGATATTATGTGGGGAATAGCAATGTCATTTCAATTGATATGATATTGTCAAATACAGTAATAGAACTATTTAAATTGGTATGATATTGTCGAACTCAGTGAAAGCACTAAAATAAATAGAACTAGATAGAAATTTTATCCAGCCAGCAACCGCCAAGAAACTCAATTCCTTACAAATTCTTAGTAGGATTATAAAAAACAGCATGAAAATAAAAATGAAAGCAGTTTAATGGAACCAGGACACCTTCTCTGCTACTATCTAGCCAGTGTTCAAATCAATGTCATCAACAGATCTTGTATCAGATTTCCAATTAAATGCAGAATAAATCAAAATAAGTAGTTCTTACTGAAAAAAGATTTTCTTAGGAAATTTAATTTTCTGAGTAGCACTTAAGGTAATCTTGTCACTCTGGATATTTGAGTAGACATAGGATTTTGTACAAATTAATCATTAATTGATTTAATTAATGTAGAAACACCTAACATTTATTTAAAAAGTAAAAATCCTTTTTTTTTTTTTTTCTTTTTGGTAATAAAGCACACCCTTGAGTGTTCATATACCTCAAATTTTCTCTGATATAGCTGGTAGATTCCTCCTTTCGTTTCGAGCTGGTGTAGTCACTGAGTTTCTGAGGCTCTTTGCTGAACAACTAAACAAACAATGAAGAACTCCTTCCTCTGTGTTCATGGTTTTATATTATCCACTTATCTGCTGACTTTGCAGTAACTTAAACAAATTTTAATAAAGAAATAACCTTCATGTCTGCCAATATTTTACCCTAGAATATAACTTTTGGTAAAATTTAACCAATTTTCTTCTCAGCGAATTGGACAAAATGAAGTGAGTTTTGGGTAAACACATAGATAGTTGCTACAGGATGTGTATGCCTAATCCAAATCCCTGAGAAGTGGTAGAAATAGAATTGCATGCAATAAAAGAGAACGAGATTGTGTCCTTTGCAGTGACATGGATGAAGCTGGAACCATCATCCTCAGCAAACTAACACAGGAAGAGAAAATCAAACACCGCATGTTCTCACTTATAAGTGGGTGTGGAAAAATGAGAACCCATGGACACAGGGAGGGGAACATCACACACTGGGGCCTGTCAGGGGTTGACGGGCAAGGGGAAGGGAGAGCATTAGGACAAATACCTAATGCATGCGGGGCTTAAAACCTAGATGACAAGTTGACAGGTGCAGCAAACCACCATGCTACATGTATACCTATGTAACAAACCTGCATATTCTGTGCATGTATCCTGAAACTTAAAGTAAAATAATTTTTAAAAGCTAAAAAAAAATGTGCTATCAGATATATTGGTAGTAGGAGTATAAATTGATACAACTTTTGTAAGGTCAGTTTCACAATGTCAATCAAAATTTGATAAGAATAATATGTGTCCACATAATTCATCTTTTAGAGATTTATTCCATGTTGAAAAGGTTTATTATTAAAGATATAAGAATGCTTATCAAAATCTTACAGTAGTGTAAAGTGGGAAATAATCTAAATATGCATCCAAAAGAAATTTTTCTAAAAATTATAGTATAGCTATAGAAAGGCAATGGAACATCATTTTACACACAAAGAAATACTGTTCATGTATTAAAATTAATATAGAACTCCCATATTTGATATCAGAATAAGATCATAGCATCTTATTATAGCAAATAAGAATGTGGTCAGAATGTGATGTGAATGGGACTTATAAGAACCAAAAACGTGTACCTTTTAGGCACAGTTTTCTGAGACTCAAAGTCCACCAAGAAGTCCAACAAATAATAAAGCATTTATTTGTTTCTTCTTTTCTTTCTTTCTT
>PVKP010038954.1:0-20505 GCA_004027715.1 Plecturocebus donacophilus
AATACAGAAGTGGCAATTACTTTGTTAGTTGTGCTTAAAGTTAACACCACATGAAAGAAAGTCTCCTTTAATAAAGAAAGGAGCAACAAGGAATGGCATGGCAGCGAGATTAACTGGGTGTTTTCAAGGCCTGTGGATCAAAAATTTGATCTCTCAGTTTTTCATCTTCTGGTCTGTTCAAGCTTAGGTCGAACCAGGGCCTTTTTCAATCCCCCTTGAGTGGTTAGTGGCAATCTAGCCTTTCATTAGGGCTCCTAGCATGCCCTAAATTATTCCGTCTACCCATTTTTCCTGGTGAAGACAGAAAACTCTCTGTGTTATGAATCAGGGTAAAATAAAGGCAATACTTCCTGCATGAAATTGGGCTTGAAGAACTGAGCAGGGCCCAGTGTTTTGTCAAGCTTTTTCTGCCAAAGCTCAGTCTGAGAGGTAAAGCTAACAAGGGAAACAAATTCAGTTAATGAAATAAGATTATGATTTAAAAGGGTTTTTGGTAACAGCTTTATTGACATATAATTAACATACCATATAATTCACCCCCTAGAGTGTACAATTCAATGGTTTTTAGTATATTCATAGAATTTTCCAGCCATCACTACAATATATTTTGGAACTTTTTTTTATCACCTCAAAAGAAACCCTGTGCTCTTTAGCTATGACCCTTGTCTTCCTATTTCCCAACCCAAGACAAACACTAGCCACCCAGGGCTGGCATTTGCCAATTATGGACACTTCATAGAAATGAAATTATAGAGCATGTGACCTTTGTGTAAGGATTCTTTTACTTAGCATAGTGTTTTCAAGGTTTATCCATACTGTAACATGGATAGCATTTTATTCCTTTTTATGGTGGGATAATATTACATTGCCTGGAATGGAATCTCCAACTCCATTTTATTTAACTATTCATCAGTTGATGGAGCAATTTGATGATTTTATGATACTTTTATTTTGAGTTTAAATGTTTTCCATCTTTTGGGATGAATATCCTTTCAAGTTGACAAGAAAGCTTTTGAGTAATGCACTAGATTAGAAGAAGACCAATGTAAAACTCTAAGTAAGAAGTAGGTTTTAGTTTCTTCCAACCTGGGATTATAGTGAATAGTGAGGTCCTAATACATTTCTTATAGTGTTCATAGGAAGCTTTACAAAATTGGCTCTTTTTCAAAGTACTAAATATGAAAGGGACCTACATTTGAATCAGTCTTTTCAAAATATCAAGAATTCCATTCAACAAACATATATTGAACATTTACAAAGTCCCTGAGCTCCAGGACTTAAAAGTCTAATGAAAAAACAGTTGACTCACTGATGAAAACAGATGACAGATAGCGATAGAGAAAACACATGAGGGCACAAAACTGGCCAGTTTCGATGTGCAGATTGAGAGCCATGTCATCCAGAAGGGTGGACACTCTGGGTATACCAGAAGCTTGGCTGGAGGCAAACTTGTCTCAGTTTCGCCCACTGTAGATTGGGCTTTCAAGCCAACATCTCAATACCTCTTTCCTTAGAGGAGTCAGCTGTGGTTCTAGCACTGGGCTCTCCCTCTGTTCCTCTGGTGAACTGAGGACCCTCTTGAATCAGCCAATATGAGGGACGCCATTTTCCTAGCTGTATGTAAAATGAGGGGTTGCACTCAGCATTCTTCAAATTCTCTGTAGAGGCAGAGAGCAGGAAGAATGGAAAGACTTCCATTTCTGACTTTGAATCCTGATTTCATGGTTTAATAGCTGTGTGATCTTGGGTAGGTCATCTTATCCCTTCCAAGGTACAGTTCTCTCATCTGTAAAATGGGAAGAACACAACTTACCCATAGATATAGTATAAGGAGAGGCATAGTGTAAGTGGAATGAAGTAATATCCACAAGGTATCTTGCAGCTGTAGAAAATAAATAAATGGTAGTTACCTAAAGCTCTACTGATGCCAGCAATCTTCACTGTGATGAGAGTGTGGTGGGTCAGCTACTCTGGCACTAGATTATTTACTGAGCAATTACTAAGTAAGACTTGAGAGGATAAAGAAGACAAAGGCCTTTCCTGTTTTACAATGTAATAAGGAGCCTGACTTAGTCAATATGAAACAAATGGTGGCAGTACAGGACAATATATTACCCCCACTAGCTGGAAGTGGCTCCTGGTCACTCCCAGTAGCCTGTCCTTGTCCCTCTTCCAGGGTTTCTTAGCACTTTCTCCTTTGGGTTTGAATTATTAGGTTAAGAGTTTTATCATCTCCACCAGGTTGTGATGTCCTTGAAGGTGGGGACCATGTTCTTTCATATTTAAAAATCTAGGCTTATCAGAGAGTTCCCTCTGAAACCATGCTGCTTCTCTAGTTATCTGTTCTTTTTCTTTCACTTTGGAGTCATTTGTGATTTTATAGTTAGAATTTTATTTTTAAAACCTCTTGAGCCATATTTCCTTTCAAGTCATGGCTCTATAGTCATGACTGTCTTTCCTCAGAACGTTCAGATGTTTAATATCTTAAAGTCTAGGGCATCACTTTAGTTCATGTGGTTGACGTGATGGGCTTCTTCCTCACCACTGGTGATTTGTCTCTCTCATGGTGATTAGCAAACTCAACATAGAAATTGTATGCATTGTTTCCTCTACTTTTAGAACCAAATAATTGTCAGAAAGGCAAATCAAGTGTTGTTTCTCTGGTAGAACAAGCCTTCCTCTTAAGCTCTGGATTCCTGAAGCCCCTACTGCTTCCCAGTCTTGCCAGGTACTAGAAAGTCTTGCATGAGAGGCAGCCACTGACCAGTCCAGCTACAACCCAAGTCTGTAGGTCAGGCTGAGACTCAGCTTTTTTCACAAGGTGAGAGAATGTTTGAGCAATGAAATCCTAACTTTTACCTGGAACAAGTAGATGAGTTTGTGGCTACATTAATGTATCCCAAAAGATAATGTATGAAAAGATCCTGGGGTGGCTCACAGAGTGAGGAAAGAGTGAACTCAGACTTCAGGAAAGGCAAGAGCCAGGACAAATACTTCAGGAGACCTTACCAGCGGGATCTGTGAGCCGTGTCTCTAGGGACCACTGTTGCATTAACTCTACTCCAATACTCTAGCCTCTGAGAATATAAAACTGTTTAAATTTCAAATTTCAGAAGAAAGACCAATTGGCCTTGCTTGGGTCAGAAGTCTGTTCTTCACCAATCCCTCACATTTAGCACAGATGTAGTTTCCGATGGCCACTCCTTTGTCTGGGGACATTCCTGGAGAAGGGAGATCTGTTGTGAACTGAGCAGCTGTCTAGTTTGCGTCTACCACCACAGAAGCTTGCCTCTTTGTCCTGAATGGATCAGCAAGAAAGAAGTTAAGGAAAAACTCTACCCAAGACTCTCTCTGAGTCAACCACTGTTTCATGTGGTAAAAAGTTACAAGATCAAAGAAAAAAAATCACCAACCTGTAATTTTCTGGTATTTACGATGCTATCTTCTTTTACATGCTTACCTAGCATTTTACGTTCTGTTATTTAACAGGCTAGAAATTCATGAGGCTAAATATTTATTGCAATATGCAAATTTTATGTACCTAAACTGTGCAGCTGGGAATAGTCATTTTCTTAAAACATAGTACAACCCTCAAGGAAAAGACTCTAAATCAGAGCACTCCAGGGATTCCTATTCAACAAAAGAATTCAGGAAAAACTTGGCCTGAAGGCACTGTAGGATCAGGGACAGAGGGCAGAAGAAGGTATTCTTTCATTTGTTTCCCTCATTGACTCTTTAGTGAGTACTTACTCCATTTAAGGCGTTGTGCCAGGCATTTGGGAAAATAAAGTGATCCAGACAAATACGGTCCCTACCCTCAGAGATTGTAGGGTGCACAATTAAATCAGCAATAACACTCCTTGGGTTAAAATGGAGACGTATGAGGTATATAAAATCCTATCTTAAGATGATCTCACATGGCCAGGTGTGAGGATGGGGTGGGGGAGTATTCAAGGGAGGCTGAGGCTGGAGAAGAGATACATGAAGTCATGGGAAGAGTGGGGGGAAAGTATACCAGGTAGAAGGAACTACATGTGCAAAGGGTCTGACTCAAGAGAGGACATGATACATCCATGTAGTTTTGTGAATCTAGAGCTGATGAACTGTAGACAACCAGGAGGCAAATAAGGAAGAAACTCTCTCAACAACAGCTTGAGTTAGAACTTTATTCCAGAGATACTGGGGAGTCACTGAAGATTTTAAACAGGGGTATACATTCAGGGTGCTATGAGCAAAGGTTTGGGTCTGGACATCCCTGAAGACCTTGGTACCTGAGATCCTGGTAGAAAAAGGCTCCTAAAGAGCAAACAGACCCTTCTCAGGAAGCTCTTCAGAGTGCTAATGCTTGCCTCCCTGAGATTTAGGAGAAGTTCTCTAGGGCAGCCAGGGCAGGGCTAAGGCTAAGACAGTGCCAAGAGAAGGGCTTCAGGAACTCCTCACAGACACCACGAGACTCCTATACTGACACAGGACAGACCAGCAGAAACTCAGGCCGGGCACTATCTTTTAAATTGTCTTTGTAAACCTCATTGCTGCCTTGAGTTCCTGGCCTACCGAAGGGGAAGGACCCAGCACTAACAGATGCTGAGGCCCAGGTTTAGAATCTGGTGCCAGTTTGGAGCCCAGGGCAGGCACGGCCTTCTGGCAGCATCGTTTCTATCACCACAGGGTGGTGGCTCAACACTGATCTTGTTCTTGTCTCCTCTCCTGCAATTATTATTATTATTTTTTGCTTGGTTCTACCAAAGATTGACTGGTGTTTTTCCAGTTCATTTCCCACTAATTTCTCTGAAGGCAGAGGTTCTTTGTCTGAAATGGCCAGATTGACTTGTTTTGTGATTCATTTAAATAATATAGATAAAGCCCCATGCAAGAGCTTTGAGAGGGTGACAGATGAATCAGATACAAATGTTCACCTCAAGGAACTTGAAATCATGTATGAAAAATAAGACAAGCTGATCCAGAATATATTTATTGAGGATCTACCATGTGTCCAGCTCTGCTGGGTTCCTGAGAAACAGTAATGAATGGGCACCCTGAAGGAGCTCACATGAAAATCTGGAAGTGTGTACCAACTGCTGAACGCATTGTTGTTTTAAAAGTCAGCACCTTGGTTCCTTAGAGAGAGAGAGAGAGAGAAGAGAGGAGAGAGTGCTGTTCTTCTTTCTGGGCAAATACATTGATTGATAATGGGCAGAGTGGAAGCTGGGCCTGCAGGGCCTTGGCCATTGGATGCCAGGGCGTGTGAGGAAGGAGAAGCTGCTTGACAAGACAGTGGGACAGAATTTGGAGGCCAGTCTTCCCAGAACTATGAACTGACGGGGTGGTAACAAAGGAGGGTAGAAATACTCAGTCCAGGGTGGGAGTCAGAAAAGACTTCTACTGGAGGCAACACCTGGATGTTCGTTAGCTGGGCCAGCTGGCAGGACAATCCTCCAGGTAGAGGCAATAGAATGTTGACAAATAGAGGGCTGGCTAAATAAAGTGTGAAGTGTTGTCCTATAATGAAATTCCATTGAAAAGCAAGCCTCTAAATCTACATGTATCAACATGGACAGATTAAAAAAAAACATAATGCTGTGTAAAGGGCAGTTGCAGAATTGTATATGTTTATATATAATGATATGTGTATATAGGCATGGGTCTAAGCCCAGAAAAAAACACAGCAAACTCATCAGAGTGGTTACCTCTGTCTGGAGAGCAGAGAAGAGTGGATATGAAGGGGTCTTAAGCTTTGTAGGTAGCGTTCCGGTTTCTTAAAAGGTGAAGTATTGGTGCATTGTTTAAGGAATGAAAAATTCGTAAAACAAGAAGAAAATTGACCACTGCCATAGACAGATAGAGATGGAGTCTATGGAATGCAAGGCGGAAGAGAGCACTTCCAGCTGGAGGAGTGGAGGAAACTTCCTGAAGGAGGCAGACTCTGACTGAAAGATGGGCCAGACCTGGCCTGGGAGGGATGGAGAGGACAGAGGGACAGGCATGGGGGTAGACAAGTGTAAGATGGATAAGAGAAAGAGCAATGGTTTGTCTGAAATCAGTGTGTGGAGGAGAAGATTAGGGGTGAGGGAAAAAGTTGGATTAGGACCTGGTCACTGGTGCAGGGTAGCGTTTTGAGGGTCTTAAAGCAAATGAAGGGTCAGTAGGTCTGGTACCAAGGGGAAGGGCAAGAAGTGAAAGCCAAGTCAAGAGGCTACTGCACTGGCCCAGGGGGCCGTGATCAGCCCAAACTGGGGCAGATGCTGCGGGCAGAAGGGGACGAAAGGCTCTGTGGGCACAGAATGTCGTGGCACAGATGTCACTTTCAGTAGATCAATTCAAACCTAAAACACATACCCAGCTTCTTAGAAAGGTTCTTATCTCTAGCCTTAAACACTATGGAGATAGGCAAACTCTGAAGAATGACATGCTCTTTAAACTGAAACTCTCAAGGAAAGCCTTAGTTTTCTTGAAAAATTCCTTATTAATTTAAATACCACGGCTTTCTGCTAACACTAAGAAGAGATTATAATATTCCAGCGGGACTTCCTTTGCTTAACATGAAAATAAACCTGACAGAAGGATTACAAAACTAAACATGGAACATTACAAGAAACACTAATTACCTCCCATTCTTTCTTCTCACTCACTAAAACAACTATTTAGACAAACAAAGCAGCGGAGAGGAGGAGGGAGCAGAACTGAAGGGTGTATGGCTCTGCTAATCCCTGCTGCTTTGATAAATCTGAAATAGGATCATCTGACATCTGAGAAGTGGGAGGTATCTTTCCAGGAGTGCTTTGCATTAGGTTACCTCAGGTAACTGATTTACCTTTAGAATCCAACGGCTTTGGACTGAACATATAATTTCTCCTCTGTGAAGCCACCTCGGAATCCTCCCGTCTCCTTCACAGGCAGGGTAATTATGTCTCTTTCGGGCCCGGAGCCCCCTGCTCCCTGCCCTGGAAGAGCACCTGCCTGCGCGGAGATGGCTGTCTACAGATGGGAACCGTGGGAGCCCAGGATCGATGGGGCATTCACATTTGGTGCCCACCCCAACTAGCACAGCACCTGTGTTTATAAGAATTTCATGAATGAGAAGCAGAGCTGGGGAAGAAGGGAAGGGGACGGAAGAAGAGGGAGAGGATAGATGGTCAGGGAGACTTTTGGCTGTTGGAATCCTATACTCTGGGATCTGCATTAAGCTGTTCACTCAGACAAACACTAGCTTGATTTGGTCTGTTGCTGTGAAAAGATTCCATACCCAGTGTTTGTATTCTAATTTGTGTTTAGATTTTAATGCCACAGTTAATCACATTCCTTCATGCTACCTTCCATCAGTTGCTTCTCTTCAGCAACCTTAGCAAGGGCCCTTACAGTGCAGAAATGTTTACTAAAAAGTCAAGAGGCCTGGAAGCACAGCATGAAAATAAGTAAGTTGCAGTTTCCTAAAGCATCAATCTGAACATATATCCATTCATATCAGTTGTATATATCAATGACGGACTATTGAGTACGTGCTACCCCTCCACCCTCCCTGTCACAGCTCTTTGTCTCTGTCTCTGTCTCTGCAAGACTCCTGCCTTGCTCCTGCATCCTGTGCTGTCAGTCTCATCGTGATTAATGCTGGCAAGACTAATGGACTCGGATTCTAAGGGCTAATGCGGTCATTGCAGGAAATTCTCATTCCTTCTACACATTATCTTGTTCTATTTATTATTAGGACTAAACTCCTGCAAATCCTGGGAGCATCACTGTCCTCCAATTCAGCCCCTACACCTGTGTTCCTGAAATACCTTCATCTCAGAGCCATGCGTTAGACAACCTGGGCTTCTTAGTGGAAAGAGAACAGCTTCCAGTCTGAGTGTTACTCAAAACACTTTCCCTTATTTTTATGATGGTATTTATTTCATTTTTCTTCTTTGCTGAATTATCATTTGTCCTTCTGGTATATAGCGACTTGCTGTTTTGTTTGAGTATTTTATGTTTGCCTACTTATCTGTTACAAATATTTCTCAAATATTTATCACTATAGTTGGGCAAACAAATCAGACAACCTAAAAACATAAAACGAAATATGTGAGTGTGTTTAAGCTTTCATCACCAAAAACAAAACAAAACAAAAAAATAGACAACAGCAGCAGCAAAAAACAAAAACAAAATAGAAAACTATTCATATTTGGAAGAATTCTATCCAAGGTTACCAAACTAATTAATTGTTCATTCACAGATGCTCATTTTTAGGAACCCAATTCTGAAAAAAAAATGTTTGAAGAAAATAAGCAGGAAAAGAAAAGATATTTGGATCACCAGAATCAGATTACTAAGATTACACCTAGGAATTAAGGATCCATCTGCAAATAAAAGTCCATAGTAAATTCTTATTCTGTTTGTTTCCAACTGAAGATGAGCCTACATGGGACCTTCAGAGTGCAGTATAAGCCGATTTTGGGATGAGTATAATAAAACTTAAAGGGAGCAAACAAGAATTAGAATGCATCCATCTCTTGTGCCTCATTTTCTCAGCAAAGGAGAGGGCATCCCCAAAGAGTTTCAGAGACCCTGGGCCTAGAGCAAGTGGAGGGATGGTGAGTTACTCTCAGTGAGTACAGATCTCCTGCCCTAGGTAGATGTGTACAGCTCAGTGCAGAGAGCACTTTTGGAAGAAAGTGTGTGTCTCAGTCTGTTTGGGCTCTAACAGAGCTCCATAGGCTAAGTGGCTTAAAAACCACAAAAATTTATTTCTCACAGTTCTAGAGGCTGTGAAGTCCAGGATCAAGGTACCAGCAGATTTAGTGTATGGTGAGGGCCTTCTTCCTGGTTCATAGACAGTATTCTCCCTATGTCCTTACATGGTAGAAGGGGCAAAGGAGTTCTCCAGGGTTTCTTTTATTAGATTGGTGCAAAAGTAATTGTGTTTTTTTCCCCCAGTCCCAATCCCATTTATGGAGGCTTTATCCTCATAACCTAATCACCCATCAAAAGTCCCACCTCTCAATATCATCACACTGGGGGTTAGGATTTCAACGTATGAATCTGGGGGCAGGGAGACAAACATTCCACCATAGCAGCACCAAGCCACTTACTCTGTCTTAGAGACAAGGAGAATGGCAGAGGTGATGGGAAATTCTGTGAAGACCAGTGTTTCTCCCATTTTCTAGAAGGAAAAAATATTAGATCTTCTAGTTTTCTATTATCTAGCACTGTCAAAAGATTTAGTGGCTTGCCTATGGAAATAGTAAACTTTCTGTCCCTAGGGTAGGTGTCAGCCTGGTAGGGATTTTGTGGCTGAGTTGTAAGCATCAGCCAAGGGACTCTCAGACAGAACAGTAGTTTCTTCCTCAGGAGTTGTTTGAAAAATGTGGGTGGGTGCCTTTGGTCATTATAGTGAACAAGTAGGTAATACTAGACTCTTTTAAGGTCTACTCTAACTTGGCAAGTTCAAACGTTTATGATTTTTGGAAGGTTTCTTTAATTCTTTTTTTTTTTGTATATATGCGAAAAAAAACCAGTCACTTCTAAATGAGAGCACATTACTGAACCTAGAGTCACTCAGAGGCTGTGGCAAAGAACAGAATGGCATCATATTTGGTCCTTTAGAGAAAACTTTCTAGATAAAAAAAATAGTACCTACAGTGCTTGTTAAAAAAATAAGTTCTCAGGCCCCATTCCAGACTTCCTGAATCAGACTTTCCAAGGGGGTGTTTGAAAAGCTTTGTATCTGGTTCTGAACCCTAGCTGCACACCAGAATCATCCACGGAGCTTAATAAAGTGCTGATGGCTGCACCCTGCCCTGACTCTGATGTAACTAATCTGGGCTAGGGCCTGGATTTTTACATGCTGTATGGTGATGCTGCTGCGCAGTCAGGGTCGAGAACCCCAAGTAATTCTTATCATGAATCATAATGGGCAATGCACATTGAGGAATTTAGTACTCATTGATAGACTGATTGGTTGTGAGCATTGGCAGGTATGAGCTGGGCATAGGATTAAAGACTGCAGACCTATTAAAGGATCAGAAATTTGGAGGCCTAAGTTGGATTGTAATAGGAACTTGAAGTTGTTTCCACTGCTTTACTAGCATTGGTTAGAGTGATCGGTGGCATACCAAGGCTGGGGGTGGTTGAAGGCGGAGCAGTGGGGGTGAGGTGGGGTGGGTGAATGTGTATGTGTGTACGCATGTGTGAGGAATTGTGGCTCCCAGTGGGGAGGAGAATTTTATCACTAAAATTGTTTAGAATAGTATGTGCATAGTGGTACTTAAAAAGTAGAGCAGTGTTTATTCAGCTTTACTATTGCTGTTTAAAAACAACATGTTTATTTTGGAACAGTATAAGATTTACAGAAAAGTTGCAAAGATAATACAAAGGGCTCATGTATATCCCTACAGTAATTTCTCCTATTTTCCACTATGTCTTACAATATATTAGTCACAGCTGATGAGCTCAGTCACCACATCTCCCTAGGCTCCTTTAGATTGTGACAGCTTCTCAGACTTTTCTCATTTTTGGTGGTCTTGACTGTCTTTAGGAGTATTTATTGGTCAGGCATTTTGTGTAATGTCTCTCTTTGGGCAATGATTCCTGAGAAAAGGGAAACAAATTAAGTAAGTCCTATAATTGGCTCTACTTATTGGTTGGAGTTTCCAGCACAGGCAGGGGAAACCCAGAGTTCAGTGGTCTCTCCGAGTTGAGGAAACAATTCAGAATTCAGGGATATCGAGGTTGCAAAAGTTTTCAGGGCAGAGTACCAGAGAACAAAGAGCTCTACAAAGAGAGAGCTCTAGAGATCTGCAGAGGAAACTGTCTAAGACCAAGGAAAGAACCTCTGGAAAGAAGCAGGCAGAACAATCCCTGTAGCTCACACAGGGCCACAAATAGTTTGTGCTCTCATCAGTCATAGAGGAAAACCCTCCTAACACACTGGGCATTGAGTATAGTCCTCTGAAGAATATGGGCTAAAGAGTGGGGTCAAATTATCCCTAGATTGGGTTGATACTGGGCCCATTGAAGGAAGCTTAAAAGCAAGCCTTGAAAAAATCAAATTGTTTCCCACTAATTTAACTGTGTCCCAGAAAAGAGACCAAAAATACCTAAAGGAACAAAAAAGAAATTCTTCACTTTTAAAAATAAAAATAATTAAACATAACACCATAAAAACCCTAGAAGAAAACCTAGGCAATACCATTCAGGACATAGGCATAGGCAAGGACTTCATGACTAAAACACCAAAGCAATGGCAACAAAAGCCAAAATAGACAAATGGGATGTAATTAAACTTAAGAGCTTCTGCACAGCAAAAGAAACAAGCATTAGAGTAAACCGGCAACCAACAGAATAGGAAAAAATTTTTGCAAGCTACCCATCTGACAAAGGGCTAATATCCAGAGTTTACAAAGAACTTAAACAAATTTACAAGAAAAAATAACCCCATCAAAAAGTGGGCAAAGGATATGAACACACACTTTTCAAAAGAAAAACATTTATGCAGACAACAAACATTTGAAAAAAAGTTCATCATCCCTGGTCATTAGATGCACATCAGAACTACATTGAGATACCATCTCATGCCAGTTAGAATGGCGATCGTTAAAAAATCTGGAGACAACAGATGCTGGAGAGGATGTGGAGAAATAGGAACACTTTTACACTGTTGGGAGTGTAAATTAATTCAACCATTGTGGAAGACAGTGTGGCGCTTCCTCAAAGATCTAGAGATAGAAATACCATGTAACCCAGCAATCCCATTACTGGGTATATACTCAAAGGATTATACGTCATTCTATTATAAAGACACATGCACACATATATTCATTGCAGTGCTGTTTATAATAGCAAAGACCTGGAACCAACCCAAATGCCCATCAATGATAGACTGTATAAAGAAAATGTGGCACATATACACCATGGAATGCTATGCAGCCATAAAAAAAGATGAGTTCATGTCCTTTCCAGGGACATGGATGAATCTGGAAACCATCATTCTCAGCAAACTGACATTAGACCAGAAAACCAAACACCTCATGTTCTCACTCATAGGTGGGTGTTGAATAATGAGAACACATGGACACAGGGAGGAAAACATCACACACTGGGGTGTGTTGGGAGGTGCAGAGCTAGGGGAGGAATAGTGGGGTGGGAGATTTGGGAGGTATAACATTGGGAGAAATACCTAATGTAGGTGATCGGGGGATGGAGGCAGCAAACCACCATGGCATGTGTATACCTAGGTAACAATCCTGCAAAATCTGAACATGTACCCCAGAACTTAAAGTATAATAATAAGAAGAAATCCCCCAAAAAACAAAAAACAAAAAACAAAAAAACTTCATAAAAGTAACAATATTTTACCTTAAATAAAGGACTACCAGGCATGCAAAAAAGCAAGAAACTATAACGCAGAATAAGGAGGAAATCTAGTCAATAAAAACAGATCCAGAAATAACACAGGTGACAGAATTAGTAGACAAAGACATTAAGACAACTATTATAAAGTTGGCCCTTTGTGAGTCCTACTTCCATAGATTCAACCAACCATGGATCAAAAATATTCCCCCAAAACCTCGAACAATAAAAAAGAACAGTACAACAATAAAAAAAGTTACAAAATTTAAAAAATACAGTGTAACAACTATTTATATAGCATTTACATTGTTTTAGGTATTATAATTAATCTAGAGATGATGTATATTGAAGGGCGTGTATAGGTTATGTCAAATACTAGACCATTTGATGTGAGACAGAGGTCCCTAGCCCTTGGGCCATGAACTGGTACCAGTCTATGGTCCATTAGGAACTGGGCCACCTGGCCAGAGGTGAGTTGTGGGTGAACGTGAGCATTACCGCCTGAGCTCCACCTCCTGTCAGATCAGCTGTGGCATTAGATTCTCATAGGAGCACGAATCCTATTATGAACTGCACACACAAGGAATCTAGGTTGTGTGCTCCTATGAGAATCTAACTAATGGCTGATGATCTGAGTTGGAACAGTTTCATCCTGAAACCATCCACTCCACTCCCACCCTGGGTGTGTGGAAAACTGTCTTCCATGAAACCTGTCCCTGGTGCCAAAAAGATTGGGAACCACTTATGTAATGAAGTAGAACATCTGTAAATTTTGGTTATCTGAGGAGAGGTCCTGGAACTAATACCCATGGATGTGAAAGGCTGACTGTACTCTATATGTTCAAGAAGATAGAAGAAAATGAAATCATGATAAGGACAATCATGATAGATTTTTTAGAGATCCAAATTAAATTCTAGACATGAAAAATATAATATTTGGGATGAAAACTACATTGTATAAGATTAACAGCAGAAGAGACAATGCAGAAAGAAATTAGTGAACTTGAAGACAAAGCAATAGAAAGTATCCAAAATGAAACGCAAAGATAACTTTTTTTTTTTTTTTAAAGAACAGAATATTGAGTTGTGGGATGAAATTAAATGGCCTGCTATCGTGTTACTGGTGTCCCAGAAAAAAAAAGTTGGGGTGGGGGGAAGAAGGCATAATAAAGAAATAGTGGCCCAAACATTTTCTAAATAAGATGAAAACTATCAAGCTGCAGTCAGAGCTGCTTACCTATGGAGCTAGTATGATACAAAGATGAAGCTTCTAGACTTGGGAATAGTCAGAACTAGGTTCCAAACTAGTTTTGCAACATGTCACCTGTGTGACTTAGAGGATTTACTTAAGCTCTCTGAGTTTCAGTTTTCTCTTTTGCAAGATAGAGATAAGATTTGCACAAAAAATATTTGTTGTTTCATGATTTTTAACAGAAAAATATTGGCAACCACTTAAATGTCCATCTATAAGGCATGGTTAAGTTAATTATCATATAGCTGTAGTACAGAATACTATGCCATTGATTAAAAAAAGAGTAACATCTATAAGTATTGTCTGAAAGTTCTCAAAGAATACTGCTATGCGAAAAGATAGGTCCCAATGGTGTGCTTTCATTTAGGTATTTAATAATCTTGTATGTATAGACACATATTTATCTATGTGTACAGAGGTACAGAACTTCCCAGTGACTTAAGGTGGTTCAACTTATAATGTTTGACTTTACAATGGGTTTATAAGGATATTAAATGCATCCTTAATTACAATATATTTGACTTACAATGTGTTATTAGGGTGTATCCCTGTGGTAAGTTGAGGAGCATCTGCGAATACAAAGGTCACTAGAAAGATGCTCACCAAATTGCCTCTAGAAGGGAATGGGTTATGAAAGAAGGCAAAAAATGCTTTCCTGTTTAATTCTATAAACTACTGTATTGTTTAATTTTTTTATAATGACTGTGAGATAATATTTAAAAGGGAAATAGAAGCAATATTATGGTGGGAATATACTCCAGTCTATGCTGATGGAGGATGAATGAGATGCTTAAAGACCATGTGAACTGGTGACAATATAAATTTAAACACATCACTCCCTGCTTAATCTCCTTCTGTGGATGCCTCTTACTTGGGAATTAAAATCCAAATCCCAGGGCAAGGCTCATAAGAATGTATATCACCTAGCCCTATGTATTAGTCTGTTCTCATGCTGCTAATAAAGACATACCTGAGACTGGGTAATTTATAAAGGAAAGAGGTTTAATGGACTTACAGTTCCATATGATTAGAGAGGCCCTACAATCATGGTGGAAGATGAAGGAAGAGAAAAGGGACTTCTTATGTGGTGGCAGGCAAGAGAGCTTGTGCAGGGGAATTCCATTTATAAAACCATGAGAACTTGTGAGACCTATTCACTACCAGGAGAACAGTATGAGGGAAATAGCCCTCATGATTCAATTATCTCCACCTGGCCGCACCCTTGACACATGGAGATTATTACAATTCAAGGTGAGGTTTGGGTGGGGCCACAGCCAAACCATATCACCCTACCTGATTTTTCTGAGTTTATTTCCCACCACACACATCTGAGAAGCTCTTCCTTCTGTTGCATAGTGGCAAACTCCTAGCTATTGTTCTATACCATTGCTTCTCTGTTCTCTTTCTCTTTACTCCTGAGGAGTGAACTGACACCCTTCTGCTACCTCTTTCTTCCAGATTGACATTTGTTAAAATGTAATGCCACTGTATACTCACATGTAAATTTTTAAAGAAAGCAGGTTGGTAATATTCATTTTTGAAGTCTCAGTGCCTAGTGCAGGGTCTAGTGTGTAACAGGTACTGAATAAGTATTTGTTGATGAATGAATGAATGGAAATTTCAACTCTAGGTACATCTATTAGAAATAGCATTCACAATGGAAATATTATCATACTGGATGTATGGACTGATTAGTTTTTAATTTTTTTAATAACAACTTCTTCTCTGAGGATAAAGCAAAGAAGAACTTTTGGTCTGGATTCAATTCTGATGTGGAAATTGTATAAGTTTACTAGGGCTGCTATAACAAAATACCACAGACTGGGTGACTTAACCAACAGAAATTAATTTTCTCACAATTTTGGATGCTAGAATCCAAGATCAAAGTATCAAGAGGTTTGGTTTCTTTTGAGGCTGTGCTAGTCCATTCTTGTGTTGCTAGAAAGGAATACCCAAGACTGAGTAATTTATAAGGAAAAGAGGTTTAATTAGCTCATGGGTCTATAGGGTGTACAGGAAGCATGGTGCTGGCATCTGCCTGGCTTCTAGTGAGGCCTCAGGAAGCTTACAATAATTCATTCATCAATGGTGGAAGGCAAACGGGGAGCTGGTATACTGCCTGGCAAGAGCAAGGTCAAAAGAGAGAGGGAGAAGTGCCACACTCTTTTAAACAACCATGTCTCACATGAACTCAGAGTGAGGAATCCTTCATTACCATGAGGAGAGCATCAAGCCATTCATGAGGGATCCACTTCTATGAACATATACTTCCTACCAGGCTTTGCCTCTAACATAAGGGATCATATTTCAACATGAGTTTTGAAGGGGACAAACATCCAAATCATATCAGAGGCCTTTCTCCTGGGCTTGCAGATGGCTGTTTTCTTGCCATGTCCTAATGTAATCTTTGCTCTGTGTGCACCTACCCCTACTGTCTTTTTGTGTCTAAATTTCCTCTTTTAAGAGCACCAGACAGATTCAACTGGAGCCTACCATAATTGTCTCATTTTCACTTAATCCCTCTTTAAAGGCTGTATCTCCAGATACATCACATTGTGAGGCACTAGGGGCTAGGGCTTCAACAGATGAATGTTGAGGGGACACGATTCAGCTCAAAACAGAGGTGCTAAAAACATTAGGAGAAAATAGTCATGTCATTTTGGAGCTGGTCATATTAATAGTGTCATAAGAGTAAAGGGGTAAAACTATAGGAAGACATATCTAGGACAAAGAGAATTCAAATAAAGCATACAAGTAAAAACTCTACAAAGGAAAATACTGTTCTATAATATCATAGGCTGACATATATGGTACTGAGGTCATCATTATTGCATGTATTCAAGGAGAAGGACTGTTGTATTAGATGGGATTTGTGCCTGATGACTTCCCAAGCCTCTTCCAATTATCAGGTTTCTTGATTCTTGCATTACCCAGACCGCAAGGCAGGAAGAAAAAAATAGAATTCAAATCCAATCTCTCCTAAGTAAAGTAGGAAGTGAAACAAACCCTCTAAAAACCAGAAGCAAAAGTGGAGACACCAAGGGGAACCACCCACACAGGGAGTGAAAATACAAACACCGAGTGGTGAGGTTGACTTGCTTTGATTCCTGGTGACTCCTTGGAAATATTGCTAGCTCCCATGGTCCTATTTAAGAAGGGAGGCTGGTTGCAGATTTTGATGCCTTTGTTCTTGTACTGGTTAGGCTAGAGCTCTTCCTGAAGTCTTTCCTTATTGCTTCTGCATTGCCTGGTGAAAGCAGTCTTGGGAAGCATGTGCCTCCTGCCTATCTGAAGAGGTACACTCTTGCTTGTTTCTATTCAGAGCCATAATGTGAACTGGGGTGAAATATCGGCTGTCCATCACACTTAATCTATCACTGTTAAGAATCGGTTCTTTGAAAGGAATATTGGAACTGTTGGGATACAGTCTGCAGTAACCAGAGCTGCTTTATTATACAATCCACACTGGTTTCCCACCCCACCTTTTTTTATTGAACTGGTTACTCAGTCATACTAAACATAAAATAAAGTGAAATAAATAAATATATAAAACTCAGAGTGCACTGAGTCTTTTCACTGTCAAGCTGGCTCAAATGTTCTCAAAGTTTATCGGACAGCTTGGTTGCCCTGGTGAAAATAGCATTGTGCAGTGAAACAGAAAATGAGATGTCATGGCAACCTAAACATCTTCACTTTCTGGACAAATATCTAAGTTGACTGGAGCATAGAGAGGGGCCTAGGTATGACCAGAGGGAGGAAGCCCGGCTTCCCCATCCCGTGTTTTAGGCTCTCTTGGGGTTCAGGTGAACAAGTGGGTAAAATTCACTCACATGGCTTCTGCTGAAGACTTTAGGACCTTCTGGCCAGCTCAAGTCTACCCTTAGGTGATCCTTCACATGTTGAAAGTGAAGTTGTTTAGTTTGCCGTGACATCTTATTTTCTGTTCTACTGCACAGTGTTATTTTAACCAGGGCAGCTTACTCTCTCCCTGATAACTCACTGAGACTTGATATCTGCAAGCAACTCCCATTAAAATGAATGGATATTAGAATCACTCTGTGTGTGTGTTTGTGTGTGTGTGTGTGTGTGTGTGTGTGTGTGTCTGTGTAGAAAAGAAGAAAAGCTGAGAAGTAGAGGGGCTGGGAGGAGAGAAGAGGGAAAAGTCAAAGCACATTTACTTATTAGCTTGTTATTTAATCCGTTTACAACTTTCAGTTAAAAATGGGGATAACAATACTGTTAATCTGAGAATCTGAGGAGGAGGCTATTATAAGGATTAAATAAAATATCTGGACAAAATCGAGCACCCTGTGAACAAAATCAAATGAGTACTTCACAATATTAAGCACCCCATTAATGTAACTATCATTTTATTATTTACAAAAAATAAGAAGGGAAGGAAGAAAAACAGAAAGTAAAGTCATCTAAAACCTGTAGAACACTTTAGAGACCAATGAAAACAGATGATCTTATTTCTCTACAGTGATTATATCCAGGCAGCCAAACTCATTCATCCATTAAATACACCAGAGCAAAACACTGAATCATGAAAGTGCAGGGCAGTACCAGACGTTGTTGGTGCTCCATGAATATCCCCTCAAATCCATATCATTTTTCTGCTTTACTCAATGCTTTCCGCCCAGCAGCTAGAATTCTGGGCCTCTTTTCAGAGGACTCCTTCAATCTGCTTAGAACCCACTTTGCCTGAGGCCAAAGTGCATGAGGATTTTCACCCTTCTGAGAACAGCACATAACCAATGACTGATAGGAGACACATTCGCTTCCTCCCCTCCCTTTTCTGGTCCCCATCTCCACTCTCTTCCTGTTTTTACCCAACACCACAGCCTAATAAATCAGTTTAGCCTGAATTCCTGTCTCAGACTCTGCTTCTTGGGAATCTAGCCTAACACGAGGAGGTTCCTGACTTATAACTAGTTGTTTCAAAAAAAATTCTGGAAATGAATTTGGAAATCAAAAAATATGTTTTTGTAGAAAATATCTTAGAGATGTTGTTACAATCCACAAAGCTTATGTAACACATCATGTAATTTAAAAACTGAGTGTTTCTAGAAAAACCCTCTATAGAATTTTACTGTTGCTCTATAGGAACAAAATGTAACAGGGACAAAAATACAAATAAAAAAGCAGGGTTTACCTTGAGTCTCAATAGAGCTTAGGTTGTCAGAGAATTTCTAGGAATTTCCAGGAATATGAGAAGTTACTGAAAGGCTTTTTTCCCTTCCTAGTCTTTCTTTTCTTTGCTTTATGAAAATATACCACAGATAATCACCACTCTTTCTTCTCGAAGGAATGAAGGTGCCTTTTTGATGACAAATAGTGTAGAGAGAAAGAAGCATGTGGGAGAGTCCTGAGGGGAGGAAAATGGTGAGGGGAGGAAAAAGAGATACTCCTAAGGGCTAAAGAAGCAGTTAAAACAAGAAAGAATGACTGGAAATGAGGGGAAGGAGACGCCATCGGGCAGTGCATAAAAAGGACAAAAAAGAACAGGTGTACATCCCCAAAAAGGTCCCCAAAGAAGTTAATCTTTAGGTGGAGAACTCAGGAACAAGAAATTGATGGTGAAGAGGAAAGTGTTACAGAAAGGCGTGAGGAGAGTCAGGGCAAAAGAAGAATGTTCCTGGATGACTCTTCTCTTATTGTCATCCCCTTTCTGGTCTAGACACCAGTCATCTTTCATCCTGTTTGCCCACTCTGGAGACCTACAGCTAATGTAAAGGAGTTCCCAGTTTCTTTCCCTCATGAATTCTTTTTATACTGTTTGACATTTACACCGGCAAGAAATATGTCCTTGATCATTGATCAGGATGGGTGGTGACTCAGATTTCATCTTCCAAGTTCAACTCAATGGGTTGGATTAAGCAACTTTTTTTTTTTTTAAGTATATGTGCTGCCGAAGTGAGCACAAGCAACTTTTATGTCACTGAGACAACTATAGGGGTGGAAAGGGGTGAACAATTTATTAAAACCATCACTGATTGTTAGGAAATTGAATCGTTCACTTCAGAGCAGTTGGGTTTTATTTGTTTAAGAATCACTGATGGTTCTTTGGGGGTGGTGAGGTAAACAGTCCTTACTCTTCCTACATTATCAAGAATTAAAGAATTAAATCAAGAAAGAACTAAATTGCTTTGTGTATTAAAGTTGCTAAAGTTTAGAGGCAGGAGATGGAAGCAGTCAATGGATGCAGTAGAGGACAGAGAAAAGAAATGCCAGAAAAGGGGAGAGAAGAGACACCCATCCAATTACCTAAGCTCAGAAACCCCCTCCTGTGAGGAAAGGCCGATAGAGTTCTAGAAACAGTAACTTCTGACATTGTACTTTGACACAGTTGATTTGTCATCTGCAATATAGCCTAGCATATCCAGAGACTCTAGGGAGAACACTAATGTGCTTCCCCCAGAATGTCAAAAGCACTCTCACATAGTTCTATTTGGAGATTAAAGGAAAGATTACCACAGAAAACTCTAAGACAAGGGTCAAAAATTTGCCGGCCTACAGGAATCAAGTAGATCACATCAACCTGTAAATTGATCATTAGGAGTCAAAGCAGAGTGGTGGAATGGTAGGCCTATCCACTTGGGCTATGATTCACCCAAAAGAATTCACACAGAGGATTTTAAAAGAAATCTGAGTTGGCAAAACAGCATAATTAAGGCCTGAATTCAGCCAGACAGTTGACATGTTTGACATCTGCCCTGATCTGCAACACCCAGGAGCACCCATGTTATACAAATTTTGTTTGTGGTGTACAGATTTGTTCTTTCCTCTCTTGTGGGTGTGGACATGACACTATACAAAGACATGTTGCTGCAATTAACAGGACAATTAAATAAAACAATCTCATCTTTCAATTAAATATCACCGCTTTTAATTAAATATCTCACTAGCTTTTGGAATTTTGGATCTGA